>JASTWP010000526.1:0-138606 GCA_030770255.1 Temnothorax ravouxi
GTTTCCATTTATCGCCGCACTTGCGTCGCTGTTCGCTGAACACCAACATCATTTGCTATTTGCTTGCTCTATTTATTCTGTTAATTATATTTGCTTATGCTCTCGGTACACCGCCGTCGTGCACTCGAGCGTCAATTGCGCTTTTACATTTTCCCCTTCCCTCCCTCTTTACTTTTATTTTTTTGTTTGCTCCCTTTTTTTGTGCTCGTTGTTCCCGTTCTCTCATATCGCTCACAATTTGGTATTCCGCGCGGTTTGCGATTTCGCATGATATTGCGTCTCGCGCGTTGCACACACGCGGGAAGCCCACGCCGGCCTATTGGCTCTGTCAAACTTTCGTCGCTGCGCCGCCGCGCGCCGGTCTGCTAGGTGGGCAGTAAATTTTCGATTCGCACGACTTTCTTGGGCGTTTGCGCTGATTTGCCGGGGCGCGCGTGCAGGCGAGAAATAACGCGCTCGCCTACTCCAGCGTACCAGCGGCAGCGCCGTTTTTCATTTCAGTTTTATTTTGCCGCGCTATTTCGCACGCGCGAAAACTTTACATTACATCGCTTATTTAACCCGCTTGCCGAACTTTTGCAATCCCGTAGTAGTACAGTCAACTCGCTGTTATTCGCGGTCCTCTTTCTCATTTCCCGTTGTTTCGTTAAAATAAAACGTGCGTATGTGCGTTTAAAAACCGCGCATCTTCTCGGTATATTTAATTATTTCGCATTTAATTGTACCTTCTCTTATTCATTGCTTTAATGTGCTACCTACTTACAATAAAGTATTTATAAAATAAGTGATTGTTACTGTTTAACAGCCAGATGAGACAGTTGTCATTTCAAATCATGACTGTCTTTTGAGTGCATCATTGTCTCGGTTGGATGCAGTTATGCAATAAGGAACCAACTAAGTACCGTCATACACACAGAAAAGTACATACTACCTGCAAATAAATATTACTTGTTCTAAATATTTGATAAGCTTGTACATCCGCAAATCTACCATAAAAAGTCATCACAAGCATAATATTTACTCAAAACATATATTCTATTAATATAACGTTGGCGCAGATTTTTATTTCTAACGTTTCGCGAAATTTGGTCTAGCGGAAAACTAAGATTTTGGAGTTGATTCCGCATTGCAGACTGTGTCCAATTGTAACGAGATTACCTCTATTTATATATTGTGTTACTTCTCAACGTTTTTTACCATGGCTTCAATGCTCGTTCTAACGTTTTTTAAGCTGGTGGATGAATAACTTCACTTCTCTTGTCATTCAAGTTCTATCATTTTTATTTCGATCATGTTATAAACTATGACCGTTAGCCAAGTTTCACTCGGATTTTCTCGCGGAAAACTATTTTTACATCACCAAGTTTTCAAGTTATTCTTTTATTTTTCGCCGGAGAATGTGAGATTATGCTGCGTCGTCTTGATCGCTGAACATGGCTCGAAGCAGAGCTAAAAATGTTCGATGTATTGTATATAATTATACATATATCCTATTATAGTTATTAAAGATCGATATAACTTTCGCACTGTATACTGTTTTATATAATGTAATTATCTTAATGTTTTAATTAATATATATAAATTACGCATGTGTGTGTGTGTGTGTGTGTGTGTGTGTGTGTGTGTGTGTAATATATAACTTACTGTTAACCACATTGTATATACTCTCAAAGCCTCTTTACACTACTTGTTACTTATTAATTTAATTTTCGAGAGTCTTTTGTTATTTATTCATTTATGAAATAATTAAAAAAATTTATTGTCTGTTGATCTCCTAAATTATTTCAAGCATTTAAGCTTTTTAATCTCAAAGCTTTATACACGAGTTTTTGTGCATTTCTCTCGATATTCTAAATCAGTCTAATTTTCGTGAAAATATCCAAAATACTTACACGCAATAAAAATACAAATCTAATTTCAACAAGCTAAACTTTTCGTTCCTTGTTGAATGTATCTGGCGATTTAACGAATTAAATGCAACATCGCAGTAGAGATCCCGAGAGTAGCTGGCCAGACAGAGACGTGCGCGATCGATACGCGTTATGTGCACTGACCGGCACGGCATTTTCAATTATCTGCGAATTCAGAGCGAATTTCGAGCTTCGTGCCTCGCTCTGTGTTCTCGTTTGCTCCTTTCCCACTCTTCGCCGATACGCCATATTCGGTCGTTTTCTTTCCTTCTTTCTCCCCGTTCTTCCCTTCGCGCTTCGCGCATCCTTCTCAAGAAGCGTCGCTATCGGCTTTCGGCACATTTCGACGTTACAAAAAGCGCACGCGACGTTTCGCGTGTCACCGTGTGACTCGTGCTCTTTGTCCGTTGTTGCTCGTGCCGATGGGATTGCACCAGTTGCACGATTACAGCGATACCATTACGCACATCCGATGATGCGCACTGTACCGAGCGGCGTCAGACAAAAAGCGACTAACAGGCGCGGTCCTTTCCCTCTGTCCGCCGCGTCGGTCGACGTCGGGATTTTTTGGCTCTTTCGCCGTATTTGTAGCACTGTGGTTTCTCCTCGCTGGCGACACAGAGATAAACGCTCAAAAGGGACTCGGTTTGATTTCCCAGACTCACGCCGGAAAACATCCTCACAATTTGACACTAGGTAAGGTAACGTCCCGATTGCCGGACATGTACCTATATCCGGACACCTTTATTATTTATAAGTATAACGCGAATTAAAATCAAAGATAAAAGTATTTTTTCTTGTAGTTTGAAACTTCAGTTATAATAGCCAAACGTTTATTTTCATAAATTTATCTTTTTTAAAGGTATCCAGTATGTGTCCAGGTATTGGTACATTTCGTCTGCTTAAGTGTCCGGTTTGGTACCTTTACCTTAAATGTCCATATTCCTTTTCCTATTTATCTTTTATTAAATCTTTTTAAGCTTGCGATGATATCTCAATAGCTTCTTGCCATTCTTCCTAATATTTCTTAATAAAAATTGTAATGTAATTATAATGTTAAGATAAATTGGAATAATTAATTTAGAGAAAAAGCTATTTACGCCATTTACGGTCAAGACTGGATTTTGATTGCTCAATAATATTATTCGCGTGAATTTATGTACAATTCATCACCCTAGAAAGTTTGAATCCTGGCTAGGATGTTATTTTTCGTAATATATCGTATTTATTCTGTATCCTATTCCATATATCCCGTGTTTTTCTAATATGCTAAAAGATTTGTGTTTGTGTGATTAAATTGATTATCAATTTAATTATGTGAAGATACTATTCTAGCTTTAGTTGAGGCTACGTTTTAAAATAATTTAAATTCACGCGAATAATATTGTTAGGCAACCAAAATTCAGTCCTGACCGTAAATGGCCTTTTCTCTAAATTAATTGCATATCATATCGGTCTTGTTTCGATTATTATTAAATTGGAATAATTATTTGAAAATTTGCCGTTTAAGCCATAACAATCATTAATGTTATATAAGCGTGAATCTCAATTTCATCGGTGCTGTAAGCTGCATGAACCGTTTATCTGCGCTGCACCTGCTTCAAGTAGAAGCACTGTTTTTCCAGTCAGTTTATAAACTTGTCGCTTGATAAATCCAAGGTTACGACGGTGTAATTCTGTTGCGAGGCGGCACTAAAAGTTTCACGGCGTTCGAATGGCCACTTTATTTGTTTCCTGTGCCTTATCTTCGTTACGGCCGGTAGATATTTCGCGCTAAACTTCGGGGACCGGATCCCCAAATACCTAAAGTATAAAACAAAATCTACAGAACGATGCCACGGGATGGTGCGGGATGCCATAAAAATATTTTCATCAGAGGGAGGAAAAATCATGCAAAAATTAGCCTCTTGAGTCGGCCTGAGGCGAGGAGCGGGAAGAAGAAAAAGGGCTACGTAACTACAGGGACTGGCCTTACGTAGTACGACTAACTGTGACTTTATCCCTCCACTTATTCCCGCTCAACTTTGTAGCCCTCGGCCATATTTCAATCCTTGGCCCTCGCCAATCCACAGTTCTACCAAGGCTTTCGACAGCGGGCAATTTTTCTCGCCCGATTTTGAGGAAATTTACGAGCCACCGCGCTCGGGTGGTCTCGCCGATAGTCTCGAAGGTCGAGCTCCACGGCCCGTGAGAAAAATCGTCCCGTATGTTTATCTTAAGCCGTACGTACACCCGCCGAGCGTTATTAGTTACACCCTTAATATCCATAATCCCGATATATCGCGACGTCACGTCGCGACTCAGATTGTTTCAGATGTGTCACCTGAGAATTTGTAAGGGGACGTGTGAAACTGGTCGTAAACACAGTTTATAAAATGTTCCGCATTCTCAGATATTCAAGCCTTATCTCATATTCAAGACTTGCACGAATAATTGCAACGAACACTAGGCTTATAAGCGGAAATTTAGCACTTCGTGTACATACAAATAGGTATAAGGTCTTCTTTTTTCCATTATATTGAACGATTCTCCAGTTAGAAATAAAATAAATTAGCGCGCATAATAAATAGGTATTAATTAATGCACGATATTCGGAAATAGCCGCGTGCGGTGAACAGAATATTATTACTCATCGAAAATCGAAATAATTTTATATTCACTGTAATTTAATTGATCGTCATTGATTTCCATTTAAGTTTTCAAGTTTAAATATTGCTTTGTGTACAATAATATGCATTTATTAACGAGAGCTCTATAATTATATATGATATAATAATACGGATTATTCTTAAGCTCATGCATCCCGTTTAATTAAATAATTTATTAGCAAAATGAATCAACGGCATATTAGAGTGAAAAAAATGCGACGCGTATTCATGATTGAATGAATTTATATGACTGACTTCATCAGAAAAAGATTTATCAGAAAATTGGATTGTTAGTTTTAAATCCAGTTATTTATTGAAATTGCCTTGAAATGTATTTAATGCGTATACTGGCAGTAAAGATACAATCGGACGGCGCAATCGTAAAGCGCTGATATGGTATTACAGAGAACGTACCTTCCCCGATCCTCTTCTGCTTTATCCTCTTTGTAGACTGTCGCATATATTTTATCGAGTTCCGTACTTCGTGAAATACGTAAACGATAGTTGTTTTAGTGAATGATCCGAAATCACGCTGCTTTCTAATGTGTATATAAAAGTTTCTGACATTTCATGAAATTCTTTTTGTATTCCTGTCTTTTTATCGTCAATTTAAATATATAAACCTTTTTTCTGTAGCATAAGATTCAGCATATAAAAAATAAACAATTCGTTAAAACTTGAAGATCTCGTAATATTTTAATCAAAAGCATAAATTTTATGCGCGTAGAATTTTAAATACAGCCGGAGCGAGAGCGAATAGAAAAAGCACTTCTGTTCAAAGACAGAAAGAAGGATCCGATAAAATAAACTTATAAGAGGAGAAATATAAAAGAGTAGAAAGAAGAAATTGGATTCGTAACAATCTGGTTCTGCTGTAACGATACGTAGGTACGTGCTCGTAAAAAAGCCAGTACAACGCGAGCTGTGTAATTATACCGACACTCGTAGTAGTCACAGTCAACGTGCAAGCCGACGCGTGCGAGAGACGATCGATGTAAACGACTCGAGATTTTTTCTTCTGTCCCTCATTTTTTCTTATACATATCTGATGAGCGTCGTCGGATGATATGTGAACGGCATGTTTTTCGCAAATTAAAATGATACACAAAAAGAGTAACTTCGTCGGCCAGTGATCACAAACCAAAAGATACATTTCTATTAACGCAGATTAATTTTAATCTTGGTTTAACTTACCTTTCATTTTTCCTAGTTCTAAAAGTTAGAAAAAAGTAGAAAGTAAGTTAAACCAAGATTAAAGTTAATCTACATTGGTAGAAATGGACATAACTGACAATAAAAGAACAAAAGATTCGCAAATAATACATTTTTATGCACTTTTATTTTATATATATCTATGTATATTATATGCAAATAAAATATGATATATTCTTATACACTTTATAAACTAAGACCTGATTTTAAGCGTATAAAAATGCATCATTTAGGTTGCAAGTATTGTAAGTATATAAATGCATGTATCATTCTTTGTAACAAGCGTTTTATATTGAACAAATCTTATATAAATCTAATTTTCAATCTCTAATATTGGCTTATCTCTCTTGAAATAATAAATAGAATAATATTGCTCGATTTGGTTTTCCGAATCCGGCGGCATTTATATTTCGTCTCGCCCCGCTCAATTTCTCGTGCGATTTCCCGCGGGAGTAGAGCAGGAGCGTCGAAAAAGGAAGCCGATGGGCAACATAAAGTCCTGTTGGGCAAGCAAAATGGAAATTTGCTTCTGCAGAAAGTGGCCGATCGCGTAAAGCTCAATCTGACCACGCGCGTTTTCTTTATCCCCCGAAATTTTCACCGGAGCTACGATAGCGCAGAGGGGACTAGACCCACTGGATGGAGAGGCGAGCGGGTCAGTCGAAGCGTAGACGGGGTTATTTGTGGACACCGGAAAATTTTTCTAAGAAACATGCGGGGGCTCACCTAGGGGGTAGAACAGTTTATCTTGGATGAAAATTTGTCCGACGAACATCCCCGGAGACCCGACACCGCGCTCTATCGGCTCTATTCCCATGAAACTGGAAGCCACTCTGGGTAAAAGCGCAATCGTGTGTGTTGTGAAATTGGTGGTTGGTGGGTGTACGTGGGCGCGCACGAGATTGTGTGTATGCGCGCTGTCGTGCCTAAGTTTTCCGCGCGATGGTGTGCGCACCACTCACGACTGCGTGTACACATTGACTCGTACATACACGCCGAACAGGAAGGGAGAATAGAACGCGCGAAGGGGTGTGCATGTGTGTATGTGTGCGTGTGCAAGTGTTCTCTTGTGTTTGTGTGATAACATTGGCCAAGTTGTTAGGAAGCCCTACCAGCACTTCGTACGATATAGCGTCTTTCACTTATCCTCGCGAAAAATCTCTCGTCACGGCGAAAAACTTTAGAGGCAACTGTCGTTTCCGTGGCAACGTACGTGTACCGCCTCGCCGATGGAAAGCACAACGTTGGGACGACTGTCGTCGGCGTCGCGTCGCATCGATGAGAGCTGGAAACTCGTTGACGATAAGAAGCGAGGGCATTCGAATCGACGTCTAACCGATACGATTACTGTAATCATTTTATTGCTGTGATCGCTCTTCAATATAAATTATCGAGATAATATATATTACAGAGCTCTTTGGCTTTTAAGGGTTTCGTAACGATGTACGTGATCATTTTTTAACGAATTACTTCCCGGTATACAATTTATAACAGAAATCAGGCCCTTACATTAACTTCGCTTCCGATCGATGGCGACGTATTGTCTGGCGAATTGGTCAGGCGCTGACTCAGGATTTTCTAATAAAGGAACAATGCCCATGAAAAGTGATCGGCACTTGGGAATAATGTCCGGCGTCTGATATTTAGCACGTACCTAGAAAAGATCTGGCGTGTTAGGATCAATGAAGATTCTATTTTTTCTTTGGCGGCAAGAAGGAAAGATTACAAGGAAGTCTTTCACGGCTGTCACATCTTTTTCCGACTACGGGTGTTCCAACATATTTGGCGATTTTTCCTCCAAGAAAATTTTATAAGAAGCTGCCATTTATCACGCAGCTCAAAATTTTTACATCAAACGTATTTGTAGGTACATTAAATCATAGGGAAATAATACAAAGTAGTTCCATTATTGTAAATACTTATATAATCCTACTCGATTTTTTAGTAAACAAAATATTGTAAAAACTCGTAAAAAAATTTTTTTCGACAGAAATTTCATTAAAAAACTATTATTTATCACATGTTTCGAAATATTTCCATAAGGCCTATTTGTACGTTAAGTCAGGGAAATAATATTAAATAATTCTGCAACTGTAGATATATAATTCTTTTTTATTTCTGAGTAAATAATATATTATACAAATTCGTAAAAAAAAATTATACTACCAAAATATAAAATATATAGTCATATATTCGTGTCATAAACAATGACAGCAAACTGATATGCTATTGTGTTGATGAGAGAAACTCCGATGTAATCGTCGATGTCAGTCGATATGTTGCGTTGGGAAAATTCTGGCTAAAGCGCAAACATGAATTGTGTAAATATTTCACGGGCGATTTTATTGCAAGAAAGAGAGAAGGAGAAATTCTGTTGCTGTACACCGGTAATGCCGCGTCGAATTCGTGACTGTCGATTCGTAGATGTACCCAGCGGGAAACGCATTAAAGTCCAAATCCTATTTCGCCATCCAGACGAAGCAAACCCCGGGACGATAAAACGTGGTAACGACGATAGTTCCCGCGAAAATACATGAAAATCAATATGAACCGACGCGACGCTCCGCGAAATGGAACCCGTATAATGGATCATCGTATCTTATCAGAATAGTGCTTTCAAACGATTTCCAAAATGGTTTTCCGATTTCATGAGCTATGGTATTATAATCCCGGTACGATTTACCTTTTAAGCATTATTAAATTAATATACATTTAAACATGCGTTCATTATTTTTTCATCTACTCAATTTTAATATTAGGTATTATACTTTTCACTGAGAAGTCGTACATCTATTTTTAAAATACATATTACATCAGTTCAAAAAAGTTTAAAAATTGTTTAAACTATAATACTTTATTAATCAATAATGAGTGATTTGATACCAATTAGAATTCAAAGTTTATTTTGAATTTTATTCTTCCATAAATTATTACGTCACGATAATTTAACTTTTATTAGTACGGATATCCAGTTGTAATCACCATTGTATTAAGAAACGGTGCCCGGCACTTAAATGCTTCGAGAGATACGTACAAACTTTGTTATTAGCGACACCAGCTGTAGAGAGATTATCGCAAACTTAATCGCTAGTTCGAGGCAAAGTTATCGCATCGTTTATCTCCTGATTCCATTTTTCTCGAATTTTTCTCGTTAAAACAGATTTGGTAGATGTCTATTTTCCCGTAACAAAAGCCATGCGGGAGAGGCACCGGCACCGGTAAAAAAAGATTAAAAATTAAAAGTTTCGATTTGATCTTCCAACTTGACGATAATCCCTCCTCAGTGATTCCAGAATCCAATGGGGAGGGAGAAGGGGGGATGGGAGATAAGAGCAAAATAAATCAAGCTCCTCGTCTTGAAGATGTCTGCGGTACCCGAAGGAAGGATAACGAGGTGGAAGGATCGTCCTTCGAACAAGAACTCCGTCCCGTTCTCAACTCGTTATCCATCTCCACGCCGCACCATTTTAATTCTCACTTTTTCTCCCGACTTCGATTCCGCTTTTCTTTCGTTCTCTCGTTACTTCAACCCCGTGCCCGTGGCCCGTAGATAGGCCAAGCCGCCGGTCGATTCGAAGAATGAGGATTAGTCGTTACGATCGGCGGGGCTCGCGAGGTGGACTAATTAATGAATGATAGATCCGATCGACAGCTAATCCTATATCACGCCGTTTCTGCTGCACGAAACTCAATCTTGCTGGAAAAAGAGAGTTTCCGCGCTTCGAGCTTCGCGAAAACTGGATCTCGAAGTAACGTCGTGGATTAGATTAATGGCTGAATTTCGCGAGTTTCTTTCGCGTGATCCGATTTGACTGCAAAAATCAAATAATGCTAAACAGTGGTTGAATTACAAGCAGCACGCATGCGGTATTATTTGATCGTGAACGTGACGGTTTGCTCAGCGAAATATTTTTACGTTAATTTAATTTGTTTACCGGTGCACAGTAAAAATATCAAGAGTACATGAATGCATGTTCAATGACTGTCGTTCGAAACAAGTTCTACTTCGGGATCAATTAAAATTTAGTATATCTGAATTTTGCTTCAAAATCAATTAAAATGGTATAAATATAATTTTCACTTGAAAGCCATTATATCAACTGTAATATCACGGTATCAATAATTTAATATTTAAAAATCAATTAATAAATTAATAAATTTCTGTGACGCATAAATTCGTAACGTAGATACATCCTCATTATTTCGAATCACTCTGATGAAGAACTTAGCTCGACGTTCCATAAATCCTCGTGGCTTATCACAATCGATGATAGAACCGTACACGCGGTAGCATCGTCAAATCATCATCAAGAAAATAGATAGATAGATAGATATATATTTATTTCGTGCCTTTCGGCTTTGAAAAGGGTTTACAATTCCAGCAGTACAATTACAAAATTATCATAGCCGAGTTCCGAACGTCTACTTTGCACAGATGCCAGTATATCCCTAAATTCCAACGTAAAATAGCCCTACCATTAAGTCCAATATTAATAAAATAAATTAGTTAAATTAAAACAATGTAATAATAAAATAAAATACAATAAAATAAAACCAAAATAACCCTACTACTAAGTCAGATCCATAAAATAACAATATTAAATCAGTTAAAAACAATAGGTCCTTATTCATAAAACTTCCAATCAATAACGTCCGAATAAACTAAAATACAATAGTGACTCAAGTTTCAACATTCGCTAAGGGACTTTGGTATTCTGTCTCTCCGCACTCCTCCCCCCTCCCCTCCGTCTTCGACTTTTCCTCTCTAATACCGTCCACTCTCCTCATTGCCTCATAGCCGCCTCCGCCCTCGCTCAGGAACTCCTCTATCCGCATCTCCACTCTCGTTGCTTCGCACTCCCCCAAAACGTGTCTTATGTTTTCTTCCTCTCCCCACACATTCTGCATTTTCTGTCTTCTTCCTCTCTCCTAATATTGGCTTCCTTCATTTCGTTTCCGCATCTGTATCTCGCTATTCACATTCCTGGCTTCTTTTTCTTTCTTCCCTGTAGGTATTTCGGTACTTCTCTTCATTACTATACTTCTGTAGTACTCGTTATATCTCGATTCTCCTATTTTCTTTCTTCTTTCCTCCTTTTCTATTCTTTCTATTCTCTTCATCATTTCTCTGCGTTATCCTTTCTGGCTCCTCTCTCTACCTTCTCTCTTCTAGTCCTTCCTTGGTACAGCTCCAGCCTCTCCAGCACCTCTCCTCTCCTTCTTCTCCACTTGTTCCCCTCGTTCTCTCCCCCCCTCTCTGTCTATTTCTTTAATACATTCCCTTACTATTTCCTTCTTCGACTTCCTTGCGGTTTCTTCATACTTTAGTTGCCCTTTTCAATGCTTCAAGTCTCAGTTCTCTCATTTTTGTCTCTTCTATCAATATGTAGTTTGGCGTTCTACTGTCCAATCCCAATATCCATTTCACGTATTTTTTCTTTACTTTATCCAGCCTTTCGTCGTTTCTCCAGCCCCAGACCTCTACCCGTACAAGCTATGCTTCCCACTATCGAATCAAACATTTTCATTCTTCTTCCGAAATCCTCCTTGAATAGCCTCTCCCCAATGCTCCATATTTGCTTCATCGCTACTGTCGCTCTTCTCAATCCTACCTTCAATGTGTTTCTCCGATCCTCCATTCTTCTGCATCACATATCCCTAGGTACTTTATCTCTTTTACTTCCTCTACGTTCTCGTCCCCCATTTCCACTTCTCCTGCTCCCCCTCTACCTCCCCTCTCGAACACCATTACCTTTGATTTTTCGGACTCAGATACAGTTTTTTTCCTTTCCAGGTATCTCTTAAATCGTCTTATCATTCCTCTCAGTTCTTGTTCACTCTTTGGCCAGTAACACGATGTCGTCTGCGTACGCCATTGTCCAGAATTTTTTCCTTCCTACCACAATTCCACCAGTTTGTTCCTTCTTCAATCTCTGCCTCTAGATCCGACCCATACACGTTGAACAGCGCAGGACTCATGGGGCACCCCCTGCCTCACTCCAATTTTCGTCCAAATTCTTCTGACTTTCTTTTCCCTACTTTTACAATGTTCTTTGTCTCCTTATACGTTTTCCATTATTCTCTTTCTTAGCCTCCTTTTTGTCTTTAACTTCCTTAACATTTTCCCTAGTTCTTTCCTATCTACCTTGTCGAAGGCCGCCTTAAATCCGCGAAGAACACGAACACCTTTCCTCTCTTCTTTGCCAGTTTCTCGGTTTATCACGTGATTTTAATGTGTATATTGCGTCAGCCGTGCCTCTCCCCTCTTTAAACCCAAATTGCCCCTCTTCCAGTTTCTCCTCGATTTCCTTCTTTAATCTTTCATTCAGCACATTCGCATATACCTTGTAGGCCGTGTCCATTAAGGTTACTCCTCTGTAATTTTTTCGTCGTTCTTCTCTCCTTTCTTAAATATAGGGCTTATCAACCCTCTATTCCATTCTTCTGGGATTCTTTCTCCTTTCCATACTTTGTTCAGCAGAACCACGAACACTTCTTCCTATTTCTTTTGGCATTAATCTCCATGCCTCATTCTCGATTCCATTTTCCCCCGGGTGCTTTGCCTTTCTTCAAGCTTCACAAGCTGCTTATTATTTCTTCCCTTGTTAACTCCTCCTCCTCCTCTCCGTCCCCCTCCTCCTTGTCCTCTTCTCCGTCCTCCTCCATCTCCATCACCGTTCTTTCCTTCGTTCCTTCCAGAAGATCCATAAAGTGAGCCGTCCAGCTTTCCAGTTCTATATTTTCGTCTATCCTTTCTCTCTTCTATCTGTACCTGTTAATGTAATCTCCACGCTTCCGCCTCCGTTCTTATCGCGCACTTAATCTTCTTTTTCTCTTCCTTTCATGCTTCCCCCTATCTTCGTAGCACCATGTTCTATATTCCTTTCCTCTTCGTGAGGTAATTCCTTCCCTGTTACTCCTTCCCATTTTTCCAATCGTCTTAAGTTGTTCTTCTCAACTCTCTCTTCTTTTCCCTCATTGTTTGCTGTGCCACTCCTCTCCTTCCTATTTTCCATTAGCGGGTTTATTTGTTCTCTTGCCTTTGTAATTGTCTCCTTCACTTTTTCCTCTATCCTCTTTCCATATCCTTCCTGGCTCTTCGTCTTTTCGCATGTCCAATCCTGTGCACTTTTCGTGGTATTGCTCCACGCCTTGCCTTCGTCCGCACGCTTTCTCTACCTTCCATGTGTTCCGCTTTCCTCCCTTTCCTCCTCTCATCTCCCCTCCATGCCTTTACCTCCAGCGGCATATGATCCGATTCCGTTCTAGTTCCTTCCTCCATTCCTCCTCACCTCGTCCATCGTCCTCACATCCGCCACCACGTAGTCTATCACCGACAATCCCATTCCTCCGACATATGTCCACACCCCCCCTCCTCTCTCCACTTCCGTTCAGTATCACCCATCCTCTATCTCTCAGTCTGCTCAACATTAATCTTCCCTCCCTATTTACTATCTTATCCCTTGACCTTCTCTGTCTCCCTCCTCCTTCCCCCCCCGTTCCCTATCGGTCCCCCCTCGCTTCCCGTCCTCGCATTGAAATCTCCTCCAATCATTATGCATGCTTCTCCTCCTCCTTAATTTCTTCCGCTAGGGTCTCCATCGTCTTTTCCACATCCTGGCTGTACACCGTCACGACTCTCCATCCATTCCATTTATATTCAAAACTTACTTCCATTGCTCCTTTATTTATTTCCTTTCACCTTTATTTCTTGTAATTCTTTATTTACTGCCGTGATATTTAATTTCTCCCTTGGCTCTTCCCTTTTTATTCTCCTCATCGCTGGTATAGCTGTTCCAATTATATTTATTTGATAGTTTACTTCTAATTTTCTTCCACGTTTCCTCCTCCACCCATGTTTCCGTCGGTCCTATCAAATCGAATTCCTCCAAATAATCCCACGTCTCTTCGCACTTGTTCATTATGCCTGCTATATTCCAGAAACAAATCCTGTCCCCTCCGCTCTTCCTCCCCCCCTCCCCCGCCCGTCTCTCTCTCTTCCTCTCGCGTCCTCATTCCCTACCGTCCCCCTCTCCTCCTCGAGCTTCCCCTCCTCCTCGTTCCATCTGTGCCATCTTCCGTTTATATTTATCTTCCTGTATCCTATTGTCGCCCTTTTCCCTCTCTCTCTCTCCTCCCTCGCCATGTCCCACAGCATTTGTTGTATTCCTCTTTCTTTCCTTGTTAGATCGTCCCCTATTATAATACCTTTACTCAACTCTTTCTTCTTGCTCATTATTTCTCTTTTTTGTTCCCACTTTTCTATCTCCGCTATTACCATACTTCTATTATCATTTATCCTTATTTTGTTCGCCTTTTTTACTCCAATTCTTATCTTTAAGCTATTTTTTTACAAATTCCTCTACTTCCTGCTCCAATCTTTCCTTTTTCCAGTTCACTCCCTTTATTATAATATTATTCTTTTTTTCCATTCTCTCTCTTCTCTCATTCGTCCATTCCAAGTCCGCTATTCTCTTCTCCAGCGCTTCCTTCTCTCGCTTCCATTCCTCCCTCTCTCTTCTGTCCTCCTTTATCTGCTCCTTCATCTTTTCGATTTCTTCCTTTAGCCCTCTTAATTCTCTGCTCATCTCTCCCATCAGCTTAACAATTTTTTCCTCGAATTCACTCCCTTTAATCTCTCCCCCGTCCACAATATATTTGTCCAACGTCCCATCCTCCTTGGCCTTGGCACCCCTGGTTCCCATTTTGAGTTGGTGGCGCCATGCTGCCAAACGTTGCCTAAAATCCCCAGACCCGTCACGTCAGCCAGGAGACCAACGGATGACAGGCGCATGCGCGTAAGATCGCCTCCCCACACGTGCGTGGTCCTGTGTGTCAGAATTAGGATCCAGAGGAGGCAATTCGCCACCCAAGCACCGCGCCGAGTAGACAGGATCGTAAGAACCCGCATTTAATTTTCAACGAGCAATTTTTCTCTTGCTTATACCTGCAATCAAAATGGCCCGAAGGCAGAAGAAGGCAGCCAGAGATTCACTCAAAACCGGAGCAACAATAAGAAGCGTGCGATAGTACTCACCAGTGTTACCAACCTCTCATCAAGAAAATATTATCTTTATTAATATCAAAATAATTTCCACTCTTTTTCATTATAAATGTAGCTTTGCGGTGCGAGGATATTTATTTTATCCATAAAACTTTACTAACGCATCATCGCGTGACCGATGATGAGTCTAATTAAATATGCGCAAGACGCATTGGATTTGTAGATGTCCAATTATATCCAGTCATCTCTATCGTTTCAAGCGATTCCACGAACGGTAATTGAGTCTACGGATGCAAAATGAGCTGTCTCTCTTCTTCCCGCTCTCTTCTTTTTACTCTTATCTCGTGGCTAAGAAAGAATTAAAGATTCGTTTTAATCTGATTTCTACTAAATATTTTCGAATAACCACAGACATGATAAAATCACAATAAAAAATATACATCCTTGCTCACTACTTCGGATATTTCATTATCGTCGTACAGGCCCGTCGCATGAAACTACAAGCGATGGAAAAGAAAAATGTATTGGAAATTAGAAACAGTAAATAATCAGTAACCGAAAATTCATTTAGTATTATATTCCGTATAATCAAACAAATCGACAAATGAGAGACATTATCTGAAAAATGAAAATGACTTGAATCTAGCGTCTGCTGAGTCCTTACAAAATGTCGAATTCCAATAATTTCGGCTGTATTACTTGTAATTTTTCAAATTAAAATACATTTATCAAAAAGAAAATTAAATGTGGAGAAAATTAAATTAATTTTTACGGAAACGCCAACCTAACCAACTTTTTATAGTCAATTTATTTTTTTCTAACTAAATTTAATTTTTTATTATCAACATTATTATTTTAATATATATAATATCTAATATGTATACATACTAATCAGGAAGTTTCTAAGAGCTCAATAATAATTTTTTTTAGCTAAATGTAAATTTTGCTTCCTCATAAAGGAAGCTGTTTTCGTAAAAAAAATTTTTTTTATTTGTTTTTCTCAATGTGTTCAGAACGTTCTAAAACGTCGAAAAATTGTAATTTTAAAAAATGTATGTATGTATGTATGTGTGTGTATGTGCCAAATTTACTGAAATTTCTATAACTCCAGAACTAATCAACCAAATCTTAACGAATTATATATGAAATAGGGGTAGAAAGAACTGAAGAATATAATAAAATTAATAAGAATTGCTAATAATTAAGGGGATCTTTTTTAATAAAATGTTGAATTTTTGTAGAAATGTTTGTTTATGCTTTAACTTCTGCAAATTTGGAGATATCGATCTATTTCCAATTTTATTATATTTTTCAGTCTTTTCTACCCCAATTTCATATATAATTCTTTAAGATTTGGTTGATTAGATTCAGCTTTATATGCGGTTAAAAATCCATAATTTTGATTGCTTCCTCTATGAGGAAGCCAAAATAAATAAATATAAATAATTATGGCTTAAAATAGAGGAAGCAATGCAGGTTTCTACTTGCTTACTTAAAAAATATGAGGAAGCAATGTACAAGTTTCTACTTGCACCCTGTATATATTTTTTTTCAAGTCTTTTCCATAATAGCTGTTTGTAAAAGATCGATATCTTTGCAGCCAGCATGCTGCAGCAGTGCAACTGGGTCGCCTTTTTATATATGCAAATTGAAGGGTAAGAAACGAAGCAGTTAACTCAATATCATATAAAAAAACGTGGCAGTCTCATATAATAATTGATTTAATCAAAAAAATTTATCTATACATTATTATTAACCTTTAGAGGACCCCCGCGCAACCCTCGATATATTTATCTATATATATAAAGGAAGATGTCCTGACTGACTCACTCACTGACTCATCAACGCCCAGCCCAAACCCCTGAACCGAATTTTTACCAAAAGTATATGAAATAGGAGTAGAATTTTCCGGGGAGTGCCACTATGTGTATAGTTTTTCGTTACCGATTTTCTGGAAACCGGTTTTTCTAATTCTTTTAATTTTTCGAGAATTAATTGATTGAATCTCAAAGAATTATAGACCAAACAGGGGTAGAAATTTCCGGGGAGTGCTATAAAGTGTATAATTTTTCGTTACCGATCTTTTTGGAAGCCGGTATCGAAATTTTTCAATTTTTCGGGAATTTATTGACCGAATCTTAAAGAAGTAGGGGTAGAATTTAACGGGGAGCGCCATGATGTGTACAGTTTTTGTTACCGATCTTTTTGGAAACCGGTTTTTATAATTTTCTCAATTTTTCGGGAAATAATAGATTAAATCTCAAAAAATTGTACATGAAGAAGGAGTGGAATTTCCCGGGGAGTGTTATAAAGTGTACTATTTTTTGTTACCAATCTTTTGGGAAACCGGTTCCGAATGACCGAATCTCAAAGAATTGTACATAAAGTAAGGGTTGAATTTCCCGGGGAGTGCTATAAAGTATATAATTTTTCTTTACCGATCTTTTTGGAAACTGGTATCAGAAGTTTGACGAATTTTTTGGAAAATAATTGATCGAATTTTAAAGAATTGTATATAAAACAGGGGTAGAATTTCCCAAGGAGTGCTATAAACTGTATAGTTTTTTGTTACCGATCATTTTGGGAACCGGTATTTTTTTGGAAATCGATTACGAAATTTTTCCAATTTTTTAGGAAATAATTGAGTGAATCTCAAAGAATTATATATGACGGAATTAAACTAGTCGATAAAAAAGTAATATTTTTTAATTTATAGCATTTTAGAGAGGGAGGGAGGAAGAGAGAGAGAGAGAGAGACTATTTGCATGTCTTATTACATATGTCCTCCGGGGCGAAGTCCGGGTAACCAGCTAGTATATATATATATATATATATATATATATATATATATATATGTAGGTCCAGAGGTATGTTCCGGGACTGTTTACTTTTTTTGAAATGTACAGTCCTGGAAACTGCCAAATGTCCCGGAATATGACGGAATTAAACTAGTCGATAAAAAAGTAATATTTTTTAATTTATAGCATTTTAGAGAGGGAGGGAGGAAGAGAGAGAGAGAGAGAGACTATTTGCATGTCTTATTACATATGTCCTCCGGGGCGAAGTCCGGGTAACCAGCTAGTATATATATATATATATATATATATATATATATATATATATATATATATATATATATATATATATATGTATTTTTTCCTAGAGTGAAATTTTCATGATTTAAGAAGAAAACTTTGCGGCCTATTAAAAGTTAATTATTGCGAAATTATTCTTTTATGATTTTGTAAAATTATATATGTGTGATGTTGTTAAAAAAACTTATAATATATTTTAAAAATACGATATAAAACTTGTGATATAAACTCTAGAGAAAATGACCACTTAACATGAGATTAACAGACATTAGTACAACAAAATTTAATATTTGAGATGCGGAGTTGAAAAATGATTTCATTTTTTACCTTTTTCGCTTTTAATTTTCTGTATAATTATTTTCTTTGTTTAATTGAAATAAAGTTTTGAGAGATATATGAAAACTATCAAGATTAAATTATATATATATTTATTTCAGAAGTTTTTTAAAGATTGTTAACGTAAAGTCATTTATTTTATATTCAATATTATCTTTGCAACGGTCCAATCGCGAATTCTGAGGATAATGATCGCAAAAAGACAAAAAAATTGACAAAATTGTAACTTAATTACTTACGTCTAACGCTCTCAAGGAAACCTTTGTTGATATTGATTCAATTTGGACATATTTGCCTTTTAATTTGAGGCCAATGTCAGTCAGGAAACTGAAGTCATGTGCGGCTGCTCTGAAAATTAAATATATATGTACATATATTATGTATCTTTATTAGCTTTAAATATTCTCTGTGATCTCAAATTATTTTATAAAATTATTGATAGAAATGTATCCTATTGTGTGTATAAATTTTAAGAGTTTAATTATAAAGAAGTAGTGTATTTGACAATAAAATAATTAATTATCTTAAATTCTAAATAAGCGCCGCTAAAGAGATAATCCGATCTCCTTTCTTGATTTTCTACATTTTAAAAAGATTCGTTTAAATATTTTATCGTTTAATTTGATAATGAATTGATAAATTATCTTAAATCCAGAAAAGTCGCGTTTAACAAATTCCCGTCAAAGCAATCTCAATTAAGTTATGCGTTTGCTATAGGGGCGAGCCTGATCACCGTAAGAAACTTGAACGAGATCGGCGTGATCGCGTGTTTCGCGGAGCATATAAATTCAGTCACGATTTAATAACGCGCTTTGTCGCAGTTGGCGTCGCCTGATAAAGTCGCGAAAGCGCTGAGTGAAAAACGGCTAACTCATTGTCAGTCAACCCAGCTCTCGTTTTTTCACGTGCATATTTCAAGCATTGTAGTTAAATATAGATGAAGCAAAATGAAAAACCAGAAAAACGAACGTTCTTCACGAAGAAAGATCAGCGAACTTTCTCACTGTAATATAATTAATATAATTATGGTAATTAATATTTTGCATTTTTTAATTACTATATATACGGTAAAGATAATAATACATTATTATAATAAGATAGTTATAATAATTACTACAAAATTATAATAATAATTGAAATTAATAAATCTCATTGTCAGTAAAGTTTAGATTTAATTTTGTAGGTCTTTTTATTGGCTACTAAATAAAATGCAAAAATTGGCGGCGAGATCATTTTTCATTTATATAGATATTGGAAAATCGCGAACTCATCGAAGTTGTATGGATAATTAGATACTCTCGGAAGAAACAAATAAATACTTACTTTATCCCTCCAGTTCCATAAATGTCGAAGTCGAAGACGTTGGCTTTCGCGGAGTAATTAGTATTCAGGACTACCAACGGCCAGTTGAGATCTACGTCGACTTTCAAACCAAACAATTTGAAGTCAGCGCTGTTGACTTTATACGAGGACAAACCATCTATATGGACGTTTGTGAAAACTCCATCGACGCTGAGGGTATGACGAAAAAATAAAAAAACTGCGTCATTAAACAAACTTCGTGTTTTCTAACAACGTGTCGTTTATATGTTGATTGTCATGTATACACAATACACGTTAAATTAAGATATACCGCTTGGTCTAACTGGTCATTTTTAAAACACACCTTTTTTTAGGTGCATATAATGTGCTGTATCGATAATACACAGCAACAGCTTGGGAGACAAAATAAAGTAAAAGATAATTAAGAGTTTATAATCGTGATGATATCTTTTGTTGTTCTAGGGGCATATTGATTTAACGCATTAGCCGTCAACGTGTTACTTCAAAAACCAAGCTGTGACACGCACTATCCTATTCCTGGTTCATTAATGTTGAGGGGCAGCCTATCCGTAATGAACGGATCAAGAGCCGGAATTCCGAGATTACTATCTCCATCTCGTACTACGGATTTAAATTTTTTGAGGGCATCTGCTAACTTTGATTTAAACGCGTAGACCTCTCCAACTAGAACAAAACATTTACGTCATATATAATCAGTGCTAAATATATGTAAAGATTTTGGACAATATTGATAATATTCAATATTAATGTTAATAATATTTAATAACGATGTTAATATTCCTGATGTGTATCGTGTATCATAAAAAAAACTCGTAAAATTTAAAAAAATACGCAAAAAAGAGATCTGTATAGAATCGCGGAAATTGATATTGATGAGACATTTTTGTCCACAGGCCGTGCACAAAAATAAACCATTCATAAATAGATTTATTCAAATATTTAACATCTAAGATCTCTAACAAAAATTACTCCCCGAAAGAGGTATCGTTCAAAACAGACAGCTAAAAAATAGAATGTTCCAAAATAGGTGGCTTAAAAGTGGATTGTTCAAAAATAGACAAGAGATAAGTGTAATATATATCTGTAAGAACGACATATTTCTGGAGAAATAATACTATTCGATATACTTCTAAAGAAATATTAGGGAGGAAGAAATACAGGTATTTACTTACAATTATCGTCTATCTCAGTCGCCCAGGCATGGCAACAGATCAAGATAAGCCCGAACGCAACGAGGTTCATTTTTCTGCACAAAGTGGAAAACACAGTCGATTTAGTTGCTTCCGAAGACGAAGGAGGTCAGGATATTTTCCTTAAAGCCAACGAATTTGCCACTGTCCCATACAGTGAACGTTTTCGCGAATTAACGACGTGGAAACGCACCTGGATATTTTCGGCGGAGAGAGAGATTCTGGTGAATTTAGGCGATATCGAGCGAATCGGCAAGTCGACGCCACGGATTACTTGTACCTCGGTATTGTACGTTCGACATTATTTATAGACACCTGCGTTCGATAGGAAACACGTCAGTGATAATTACGCACGAATCGTTTATAATTCAAGTCGTTTGTAAGTGTCACGCAATTGTCCTTGCGCTTGCACGAGTCGCAAGTTGCGCGATAAGAGTCGCGCGAGTTGTAATTGAGAAAATTGCGCTACCCCGACCTTATACAGGTCGATATCGGATCCGTGGGATCTCTTATCAAATACGATATCGCGCGACAATTCGATTATTAGCTAATCGACGTGAAAGTTGGATTTTGCAGGTCAAACGAAACGCCGCATGTATTTTCCTTCCGTTTTCTTTCTGCATGCTTTCTTGTTTTTTCCGTTATCTCGCATCTGACAGTCTCGAAGATAATTGATAGCGACGTTGTTGTCCTTCCTGGTCTTCGATGACTTATTTGCCGTGTGCTTGGAGTATACACTTGAACACAATTTATTGCCGTTAGCTTCTATATATAATGCGCTTTTGTTTGTTTTTCATAATAAATCTCACAATAAGTCTTTCGCCTTTCTTATTGAGTCTCGATAAAAAGATTAGATTATATGTAAGGTGTAGATTAGATTATAAAACATCTCGTTGCAGCAATATCTGCGGTAACGCAATCTTTTGAAAACAATTTCTTGGTTTACCGAGATTAAGCGTATGTTTGTAACACGTGTACCGGATTCGCGGATTATCAAATCGATTTTCAACGTTTTTATTAAATAGATCAACAGTACGCTTTTTCTTTGTGCTAAAAAACGTCCGAGTAATTAAATTATTAGGGAGGCTATCAAAGGGACGCGCCACAAGCGGAAATTTCACTTGCAGCATCTATACCAGGATCCATTTAAGAGACATATTATCGAGAGTTACTCTTGAGAGTCCCTGCATCTTCAAATAAATATAAAAATTATAATACAAAAAAAGCTATTTGTTTACTAATTTATATCTCATTTTTGTGTATGTATTATTTTTTAAATATAAATATATTATAAATAATAATAATAATAATAATCTTTATTAACGGGAAAAATACTCTTTAGCGTACAATGGAAGAAAAAGAGAACATACAATTTTACAAATCTAATATAAAGAGCTTATCTAATCAAATAGTAAAGTATATTTTACACTATTTGATTATTGTATACATTATTATAATATTACATATATAATATTATTATTATTACACCGTTATATACTTTATCATAGTTTTATCTTTGTCACAATGTTTCTCTAGATGCTATTTTACATAATTATAATATTACGTACTATTATTGTTTTATTACAAAAACTGTTCTTTGAAGTCCGTAGTGCCGCCGCCGAGTTGGAGATAGAGCAGCGCAAACGGGAGCAAAAGAGAGAGAGAGCGAAAGACCGAGAGAGCAAGAGCGGCGAGGGTGATCAGGGTAGCCGATGGCAGGGTGGCCGACAGCGGGGTGACGGACGGTGGGGGGGCCGACGGAGGGGTGGCCGACAGCGGGGTGATGGTGGCGGCGGGGTGGCCGATGCCGGGGTGGCCGATGGCGGGGTAACAGTGGCGGTGGCGGCGGCGGTGGCGGCGGTGGCGACGGTGGCGGCGGCGGCGGCGGGCGGCTGGGGGTGGCTTGAGGGTGTTTGGCCGGTGGCAAAGCAAAGCGCGCGGGGATGCGCTCGCGAGGAGATGGAGAGGGGTACAAGAAGGGATGCGAGAAAGGAGGGATTCGAAAAAGGAGGGATGCGAAAAAGAGGGATATTATAGTATATATAGACCAGGCCGCCCGCCGGTTTCACCCTCACTAACCCACAGCTTGTTCGACTCGTCAGTCTTCAGTGCGGCCTGAACGGTTAACCGGCCTACTTCTCTCTCCTCCTTTTGCCGCGCTTTGGTCCTGCCGCTGCCAACCCTCGTCGTCATTATTGTAGTTGTCGTCGCGACGTCGTCACTCCGCTGTGCGGACCTGCTCAAAAACAACGCGGGATAGGAAACGCCAGGGAGAGAATGAGAGAGAGAGGACTCTCTCGCGAGCGACTCGCAGCCTCCGCAGCAGCTCGCCGCTGCGGACAGCCGGCCTAAAAGAAGAAGAAGAGGGTAGTGCGCGCTTTCTGGGAGTCGTTTTTCTCGCGCGGTATAGTGCTCGAGACTATGACTCGATCTTGCTTGTAAGTAAACGGGAGAGTTACGTCGGAGAGTTACAACCAGTTACGACGCTCGGAGGAGATCGCGCTCGCTTTCCTTTTCAATATATATCTCTGTTTCTCTCTCTCTCTCTCTCTCTCTCTCTCTCTCTCTCTCTCTCTCTCTCTCTCTCTCTCTCTCTCTCTCTCTCTCTCTCTCTCTCTCTCTCTCTCTCTCTCTCTCTTTCTGTCTCGTCAACGCTGACGACAACGTTTCGCCAACGGACAACGACGAACGGACGCTACCCAGCACCACTGCGGAAAGCGGTAAGTACCTCTCTCTTTCGTTCTTTCTCTCTTTCGTCTCTCCTCTCCTGTACCGTGTGCCGAAGATCGATTCCCCTCTCTCTTTCTCTCTCTTTTTTCGTTTTATTACGCGGGCTCGCGTAAAAGTCTTCTCGCTTCCACGCGCTCCGATCTCGTCTCGCCTCGTCTCTTCTAACTTTGTTTCTTCCGCCGTCGTGTCACCTCCGCTCTCATTATGTTCGTTATCTTCTCTCTCCGCGCGGCCTCCTGCGAAACGCGACGTAGAAGGTCGTGGCTGTCGTAGAGACGGCGGTGGTAGCGTAGCGAGCCGCGTACTGGGAGAGAGCTGCGTGGATCTGCGTGGAGCTGCGTAGATAACAGCCGCGGCGGGCACTTTTTTCATAATTGTTACAATTCATATTTTTTTATTCATATGCATCAATCAGTATTTAATTAATTAGTTATCAATATCTGAAATAACAAATAAAGTTATCTTTTTCGACCGTTTAGCTATTGTAAGATTTAATTTCTTTAACACGTCTTTTCCCAACAATAAATCACATTTCATGGTGCGTGTTTAGGCACAACGCGTATTACCGCATCATTCGTCATAGCATCTTCGAGACCGATTTTTGCTACTATTACGCCCTTAATTTCTAATACAGAACCATTTATGCCTTCGTAATGCTCACTCTCTAACTGCGTAATCAAACCCGGCGGAACAAATTTAGCTTTAATTAAACTTATCGGACATGCAGTATCAAGCTGTGAATTCGCGGATTTACAGTCCACATCATTTGTACTTATAAAACTTTCCTTTGGCGTTACCCAGAGCTAACTACGTGGAAGTAGAAAGTTTTAGAGCTCCTTTTTCGTTTTTTTTGTTTTTTGTTTTTTTAAATATTTTTTTGTTATTTTTGTATTTTGAGCCACTCCGGTCCTCTAACGGTTAATATTTATTTTTCTTGGTTTTTTAAAGTTTTTTAATAAGTGTTGTTAAATCTTACATTCTAAGCTTATATGATACATATATAATTTTAAAATATAATTTTAGAGAGAAAGTAGTATTAAGTTCTGTCGTAGAAATAAAATTATAGGAAATTAAAAAGTAAAAATATAATAATGTCAGAAGTAATCTTATAATGCTAGAAATAAAATTTAAAAAATCTGAAAGTATAATAATCTTAGAACAACTAATCTTAAGTTGTTAGAATTGTTATAATTGTAAAAAATATAAAGTTGAAAATAAAAACAACGATGTCGGAACTAATTTTAAAATGTTAGAAATAAAATTTAGGACAATAAAAAAATTAACAATTTTATAATCATTGAAAGAAAATTCTTAAAATCTTAGAAATATATACATACTAGCATGCCACGCCGGGCTTCGCCCGGCGAACATGTGTATTAACACACGCAAATAGTCTGTCTCTCTCTCTCTCTCTCCCTCTCTCTCTCTTTCTCTCTCTCTCTCTCTCTCCCCCCCCAAAAAGATATTATAATGGTGGACTTCCACACCACCCTTGAAATTGGCAACAATCATGCGTCAGAGTAACGTCGCCTCTCCATTATTTTCATGAGCGCGGGATATCTTGAAACCGAATTCCCAAAATAACATTTTTGTGAAAATGAAAATTTTTTTTTGAAAAAAGGAATTATTTCAAAAATAATTTTTTAAGATTCGGTTTAAAAATCGCGGGTAACAAAAAATAATACACATTATTGCCATCCCCAGAAAATTCTACCCCTGTTTCATATATAATTCTTTAAGATTCGGTTGAAAACTACATTTGCATAGCGAAAAAGCATTCATACATTTTTTTAAGAAAATTGGTCTATTAATAAAAAATTAAACCCATCGACACCATCCCCGAAAAATTCGAAAAATTTCTGATACTGGTTTCCAAAAAGATCGCTAATAAAAAATTATACACTTTATGGTACTCCCCGGGAAATTCTACCCCTGTTTTATATACAATTCTTTAAGATTCGGTAAAAAATTAAACCCATCGACACCAAATTCGAAGAATTTCTGATACTGGTTTCCAAAAAGATTGGTAATGAAAAATTATACACTTTATGGTACTCCCCGGAAAATTCTACCCCTGTTTTATATATAATTCTTTAAGATTCGGTCAATTATTTGCCGAAAAATTTGGAAAATTTTGGACACCGGTTCCCAAATAGATCGGTAACGAAAAACTATACACTCTATAGCACTCCCCGGAAAATTCTACCCTTGTTTCATATATAATGCTTTAAGATTCGGTTAAAAACTGTAGATTTGCATAGCGGACAAACATACAAACATACATACATTCATTTATATATATATATATAGAGATAGGGGAGAGTTGGCAATTACCGAGTCCCTAAGAACCGAAGCGTATATCTAAGCTCAGAAATGCTTCAAAAAAACAAACTGTGCAGTTTTAGATAGGTCATTTATTTGGCTATCAATATCATACCAATAATGTTGAAAGTTAAACACAAACTAAAATATTAATAATTTTTCAAAAAGTGAGAAAACGCGGTATTATCAAACTGGTCTGATAATATCGTGACCAGGTCTGATAAAATCGTGCCCAGTGTAAACGTAACTTTCCGGCCCATTGGAGGATCGTACCCTTCTCCCAAATTTAATCGGTCTCTGATGGTAGATTCAGGGACGTTAAAATTCCTGGCCGCTGTCTTTATTTTACTGCCTTTACTTATTGCATCTAGCGCAGACTTTATATTTCCTGGATCCCATGTCTTCTTCTTTTTCGAAATAGATTCAGCCATCTAAAAAAAAAACATTAAATTGCCGTAACGTAACATTTTCATGTTCGACAATTTTGCACATACGTTTGACAATAGCGCGAAATTATCAAACTCAATCATTTTACTTTATAACATTAAAATATATAGGAAAGAAACGCGTGTTTCTAAAATCACTTTGCAACCTAATTTTATAGTGTTTTAGCCTATCAAATCCGCCAAAATTATTTCTCTAATGTAAATATTATATTACTCACCTCTTATCGAAACTACCAGCAAAATTGCAACGAGCAAGCAGAGAAGCTTCCAGAGCGCACTGTGTTTACATGGACGGCCGGAACGCATTGACGGTGCATGCGGGTGGGGTATTTCGTGTTACTCTATGATATTAACATCATTGTAGGCGCGTAATACAAATAGTTATTGAGATAAACAATGGCGCGGAATTGTCAACCGCGCGGTAATTGCCAACTCTCCCCTATTTTTTTTTATTGTCCTAAATTTTATGTTGAACTGTTGAACTGTTGAACTCTTCGAGAACTATAAAATTCCATGATAAAAATCAATTTTTTTGAAACTTGAGGTGTCACGGGAAGTTAGCACCTCATTTTTTTCAATCGTTATGTTTTTATCTAAATCGACAGAACTATTTCTGAAATCTATCAGGAACTGTAGAACTATTGTGGGTGCAAATGGAACTCTTAATAAAATTTCCGATTTTTGAAAATGAGGTGCCAACTTTACAGTGGCCGTGTTCACGCAAGAGGGTCAATCGGCCCGACGCCGCAGTCTCGTTTCTATGACAGGGTAAAAGCGTGTATCGCCGGGTATCATCGGGGGGATTATGGATAGCCCATGGACACGCTAACCCAGTGACATCTCTAGGTCAGCCCGACCGCTCGTCGCTCGATCCGCCACTGATTCGCCGCCGCGCGCGTATTTTCAGACCGGCTTTTAGACCCCTGGATTCGCGAAAATGACAGTTCGATCCGTTTCCGTAAAAGCAATCGTTGATAAGTGATTAAAAAAAAGGACACATACAGAGGTGCGGCCCGATGGTCGGAAAACGCACGGAGATCTTTTCCGCTCGATATTCGAAGGCGAAATGAAAAAGCGACACGTTCCTGAACATTTCGACAAGTTTGAAAATTTGATAAAAGGTGAAAATGCAACAAGAGCGAAAAATGAGGAGGGGGAAAGAAGAGATGTACATCGATAATAAACGGCGTTATCGGAACGACAGACGCATTCGGCGACGGCGGCGGCAATCCTTGACCGGGTTACCCGCGTAAGCGAGCCAAATATTGACCTAATCTAACGGCGACTCGCCGCGCGCCGAACGTCCGAGGCCCGTTTGCGTTTTTGTAGCCGTTAAAACTTAAAACAAAAAGGTCTTCCTCCTCGTTAACTCTCTTGCCCTCTCCCCTTCTCATCCCTTTCTCGCGAGAGAGCCGAGAATTTCGTGTATATTAACGGACCGGGCGACGCCGACGCGCCAACTCCGCAAAAAATTGTCACGATCCGCCATAGGCCTTAAACGCACGTGTACGCGTGTCTCTACATGTGTTTGTGCGCTTGTTTTACAGAAACTTCTCTCATTTCTCGTTTCTCACTTCGCCCGTTTTGTCACGGAGCGCGACGAGCCGTAAATAATTCTCTCACAATGGGAGGGAAGGAGAGGAGAGAAGAGGAGAGAGAGAGAGAGAGAAGGAGAAGGAGAAGGAGAGGAGAGAGAGAGAGAGAGAGAGAAGGAGAAGGAGAGAGCAGACACGGTATCAGGAGAGCTGGTTGATATTTGGCGGGCTGACTACGGGCAATCGGAAATTCGGCCGTTCGTGGCATGCGCGATAAAACGGCGAGACGGTACCGGAATGTACCAGACACCGAGTCCTATTTTCTTTCGCTCTCGGTCTTGTTTCGACGTTTCCACCGTCCTCCCTGCTCGTTTCCCATCCCCGCCCATCCCCCAAAAGACTCCCGCTTTCTTCCCTTGGTCAAATCGAGCCGGATTAACCCCCCGAATGAGACTTCGAGTTCTTCTTTCTAACGGACGGCAGCTGTGGAGCGCATCTTGCTCGGGAGGGAAACTGATTCGACGATTGAAAAATCGGAATACAATGGAGACAGAATGCAAGCGAGCCAGAATGAAGATAATGAAGTGAATAAAAATTTGGTTGGCTTGGACCGGATGATAATAATCAATCGAGGGAGTCTGAATAATATATAATCTATTATATACCTATATTTTCTTTTGGGGGGGGGTTGGTTCCACCTCAGGCAGTCTTGAAATAAGAACCGACTATAGTAAATACCGGCCTTTGTGGTGCCGTATTTCGAAGGCGAACGCATGGCAACGACGACACGGTCGTTACGTCGCATCGTGCCGCGTCGCGTCGCGCCGCGTCGTAGCCGCAATGCAGCGCACAACTCGGCAAGAAGAAAAATCATTCGCCGGCCGCCGCCGAAACTTTGGTGTCTTCCTTTCTTTCTTTCTTTCGTCCTTCCTTCCTTCTTTTTATCAGTCCTTTTGCTTTAATTCGTCCTTTCCCGCCCTGTTTCGTCCCGTGTGTGTTGAAAAACAATT
Source organism: Temnothorax ravouxi (assembly GCA_030770255.1). Classification (NCBI taxonomy): domain Eukaryota; kingdom Metazoa; phylum Arthropoda; class Insecta; order Hymenoptera; family Formicidae; genus Temnothorax; species Temnothorax ravouxi. Next base: position 28,783 of record JASTWP010000526.1, read on the forward strand.
GGTAGTCAGTCGGAGTTGAATCGGTGAAATGCATAATTGTGGAGTCGAGCGTATAGTAGTCGGGACTTGGTCATTCCTATTTTCAGTCCGATTCTAATTGGACGTGCGAACGGGGAGCCTGGCGTGTTTGCGCGTCCAGCGTGTTTGCGCGAGAGCAAACGCTCTCCACGTAATTTTTCTCTTTCGCACTCCATCGCTTCTTTGTTCTCCCTACCCCAACCGCGGGTCCAATTGGTTTTCTAACTTTCCGCTTTTCGTAGTTAGGTCGATTTTCGCGCCGAACTTCCCGGCACAACCGAGCGATCCCGGATCGACGTTTTCCTGCACGGGAAAACTGTTGACGTTGCGCGATCGGATTAAATCGATTCGACCGAATTTGATCGTCCTCAGCGAAAAACGTCACGACTGGCGTAACGGAGTCAACGGAGATGAGTTAACGGGATGCGACCAATTGGTGTGACGTCAGATAAAATCTAACGTTTCTTCAGACTTTTTGTTTTTCGTAGTTAAATCGATTTTAAGGCGTTTTTTCGGCGCTTTCGCGGATTTGCGTTATTGAAGTATCCAGACCGAACGAACGAGTGCGAACGAGCACGAATAGACAGTATACCTTCAATGACGAGCGAACGACGTCGCCAGTCATTCATTCGTGTTTGCTCGCGCTCGTTTGCTCGACCTGGATCCGGCTATAACGGACACGAGGCGCGAATAACGCCGCGAATCCGTGACTCTCGACGAAGGTAAATTATCCCGGCGATGCCCGAGCTGATTATAAGTTTAGACAAAAATAACGGATACCACGAGGTATCCTCTATTTTTATCTAAACTTATTATATCCTTTATTTATACTAACACATATACACGGGCGAATATATACGTGTATGCGTTAGTATAAATAATAGCAGGACACGATCGAACGTAACGTATTAAAGTATTTACGGATGAGACCTGCGGTAAAAAAATGATAGGTATGTACACCGCCGGCGGTAAGTCGATTCGCGCTGCGCTCCTATATACTGTATAGTTTCTTTGTAATAAATGAAATACAAACATGCTGCATTGTATCTAACTTACCCCGATAGTAGGGTTAGGGTAAGTTGGCTATGCGACAAAAGTCCATGTTAACCCTAATTCTTCCAACGTTTCTTCCGCCACTTAATTCTTCCAATGCACTTTCGTGTCCCACACGTTTTTCAGTATGTTAATAGCTTTGAAAAATTCCCCAAAAATTATTATAATATCTTTATACCTTTGACTAAAAATCAATGTAAAGAAAATTTGGAAATGATTTATTTAAATATTTTTTTACAACAATTATATGTTGGAAAACACATGTTACGACTTATTTTATTTAAAAAATTATAACTCACGAACAAATTGACGAAATTTAATGTTTCAGCGCGCAAATTAAAGCTAAAAGTAGTGTACTTTTTTTAGACAGAAGCTGCATTATCAGAAAAAAAACTTCGCCCATTTTTGGCTAATCCGGGCCCAATCATCATCAATCATTTATAATTTTGTAGATAACAATGGTGGTATTAAAAGAAAATAGTGTTAGTTCCTCAAACCCCAGGAAACAGTTCTGGTTCTGACCTCTTAATGATGTTATTTTGTTCGTTGAATGGTTCATCATCAAAGCTGTCCAAAATGACAAGTACGTCATTATTATGTTTAGAAAAGATCTGTGTATTATCAGGAAGATATTTAGCATAATCTAGATATCAAATAATTAACGTGATTACCCTATAAAAATAATATTAAATAAAAATATAATATAATATTAGGTAAAAGTATCTTTGAAGGAGAGAATCGTCTTTCAGAACTACCTCTCGTTTTCGATCTCTCGCAAAATCGCGAAAACCTCGATATTTTTCGTCCGGGAGGAAAAATCGATTCCGCGTGTCGGCCGGCGAAATCTCTTTCCGCCTGATTTTTTTTTCTTTTTTTTCGGCACGCCCGGGGGGGGGATGCCGGGCTGCGCCGAATGCATATTTCGTCGAGCAGCCGGCCGGTCTCGTCTCTCACCCCTCGCCCTCACGGTAATTTTCTAAATGTCCGCGCCGCGAAACTTAGCGGGCCGCAGTGCAGCCAGCCAAGCCGAGCCAGTGACGCCCTGACCTTTCGTTTCTCGGTCAACGATCGTCCGTGTGTCTGTGCCCGCGCGCGTATATGCGTGTGTGTGCATAGATGTATGCGCACGATACGTGTATCTGTGTAATAACGAAAATTCGCAGACGTTCCGCCCGATATCGTCGAACCACGAGCCGCCGCTCTCGGAATTCTTAAAGAGACGTCCAATTTAAGGGAAGTTACTTCAACGAAAAAGTAATTTGTACGAGAATAGAAATAAAGTTTGCTATTTCGAAGAGCGAGCGATAAGAACAATCTTCGAGAGCGCTAAAATTTTTTAATTACCGGACGTTAATTACCGCACGGCCACGCCGCGCGCCGCGCCGGTCTAGGCCAATCAAATTAGACATTCTGGTATGCAAATGATGCGAACTTTTTTATTTCTTTTTAGGCGTGTTGGGGGTGTTTAGAAAAGCTTGTTTTTGAGTTGTCGTATCATGAAACCCAGAGTTTTTTGAGGGGGGGAGGAGAAACCAAAATTTTTGCGGTTTTTTGCATTTATCTCGTTTCGATTAATAGATAGCACTTTTTCGCTCCTGAAAGTTATAGGGCTTGAAAAAACGAAGAAAATGAGCGGTGACTTGTTCCGATTTGTCAAAAATTGAGCCCAGGGGAGCCTCCGGAAGTCGCGCGTGTCGAGCCGAGCGTTCGGAACTCGAGGCGCGTTTTTCGCTTCTCTCTTTTCTGATAAATGCAATCGAAAAATGACTACTGTGAAACTTGTAGAGGATGAAAATACCTACCATTTGCCGTACATTACATCAAAATTCATTGAATTTTTGGGGTCCTCAATTTTTGGAGGCTCGCCCAGGGGGAGGCTCAATTTTTGACGAATCGGAACGAGTCACCGCTCATTTTCTTCGTTTTTTCAAGCCCTACAACTTTCTCAGGAGCGAAAAAGTGCTATCTATTAATCGAAACGAGATAAATGCAAAAAACCGCGAAAATTTTGGTTTCCCCTCCCCCCTTCAAAAAGCTCTGGGTCTTAAGATACGACAACTCAAAAATAAGCTTTTCTAAACACCCCCAACACGCCTAAAAAGGAATAAAAAAGTTCGCATCATTTGCATACCAGAAGTCCTTTTTTTGTCTAATTTGACTGGCTTAGTCGGCGTTCCAGGATATCTCTGCGCCGTGAACTACGTCCTGCAAATTATTCTGCGTATCGCGTATCTTTGTCTTTATCCTCGGACACGGGACGCGAGGGAGGAATTTTCATTTTTTCCCTTCCCCTTTACATCCCCCGATGCCTTTCATCCCTTTATATGCGAATTCTACGTCGCTGTCGAGGGGGGGAGGGAGGCAGATACACGGATGACCGGAATTTCTAATAAGCACATATGTACCCTCCGTTTAATTTTGGCATTCGCTCATCCTAAGAGAGATGTACGCAGAATTCGCGGGTAACGAAATCATAGATCACCCGGGGCCAAAATGAAGGGACGTGCGCGCTCTCGGATGGAGTGTCGTTACTCGACGAGGGGGAGAAGCGGTGAGAAGGGGATTAAATCTAATACGCGGAAGAGAAAGGGATTCTGCGGTGTGGAAGTTTTCGCTGTCGTGGCGAAACCGTCACCGCAAAATTGCGTGTCTCAGGGACTGAACGTGAGAGAATAAACTTCACCGATGTAACCAGTTGTTCGACATTGCGGCATTCTCCGGTCTCACTGATTAAATATGAGGGATTCATACTTTATTATCTATTATTATTATTTATTTACTTTTATTGCATGCATTAATTTGTCTTCGTTACTCCTAAAGCTACAATAGACATATCTCTCTCTCTCTCTCTCTCTCTCGCTCGCTTTCTCCCTCCCTCCCTCCTTCCCTTTTCCCTTCTCCCCTCTCCTTCCCCTTTGCTTTCCTTTTCACTTTTCCTCGTCTCTCTATCAGTAGTAATCCGCAAATAATGAGCTCGTGGTCTCCGCGCATTCGTCAGCGTTTCGCTCTTCATTTCCGACACATCCTCGTTCAATCAATCGTGCTGTACGTGTGGCTATGTCACAGAAACGAACGATGTTCCACGAATGAAGGCCTCGCGCTATCACTCCCGTAAACGCTCTCGCCAGTCCGTCATCATCCGTTGTCAGTGCTTTTCGTCGTCGGTCTGATCTCCGCGTCGTGACTGTCGTCATTATTGCGACGCGGTGTCGCAATAATATCCCTTCGTGGGTTTCTTCGCGATCGAGCGCACGATTCTAATTGAATAACTATCAGAAGTATCGATAAACAGGACGGGAGGACGTCGATAAAGAGAGAGAGAGAGAGAGGAGAGAGAGAGAGAGAGAGAGAGAGAGGGAGGGAGGGAAAGTGTTGCGCGGCAAATACCGTTGAAAAATCCCGGTGAGTCTATAAAAAAGAGAAAAATCCTAATTCGCGATTTGTTAATTCGCTTCGCTCCACTTTTTTTTTATTTAATTTGTATCGCTTTTTGTTTTCCCGAAGAAGCTGGACACCACCAGTTTTTTTAATTCATTCAAATTAATTCAACGAGTATTACGCGTACGAATCGTACTGCTTGAATTAAACGTTAGATTGAACGCAATTAATATTCGATTGTTCAAACTTGATGTTTAAATTGAAGCCGATTACCGGCGCACTCGGGATTCGCTGAGAACCTTGGCGGCCTTGTTTCCGCCGCTAATTTATCTCTCTATTCCGACATATAAATTTGTATCGGCGCTCGCTCGTGGTGCCACTCGCCACCGTGCGACCAATAAATTCTAATTTTACGACGACGTTAATCTCGTCCTCGTGCGTAAACTTCCGCGTGCGACGACGTTCCCGTGGACCGCCGCGCCGCTCCCGTGTGACCGAGCATACGTACGGCCACGCACGGAACACGTAGAAGGAAGTTGCTAATCAACGTGGACCTTCGTGTGGTGACTAGAGAATACTATCATCCTACTAATCCATCCCCCTCCGCCCTAAACGTGTATGAGACGGGGAAAAAGAGAGAGAGAGAGAGATAGAGAGGGGGGGACTGAATCGACGCGCGTATTGGACACGACCTGCGTGCATGTATAAAGCCTTGTGTCCACGATGCTAGAAATCGGTCCGAGTTTCGGTTATAAGCCAATGAAACTGCTGTTTTTCTGTAAAAGCTGCAAGTTGATTGGCTTTTATAACCGAAACTCGGACCGATTTCTAGCATCGTGGACACAAGCCATAAGAAGTGTTCGTATTTGATATTTGCGACGGTCCGCGTGAGTAATGAAACGTTCCTGCGCTTAGAAGCCGAATTTATGATTTGCTAGATAAGAAACGAGCAGTTTCCGATGGGGATTAACCCTTTCCAATTCTCCGTCGCGACAATTTCGACATTGTACATCGTAATACACGGACAGAAGAGTAATCGAGAGCTACACGTGAAACGGTTTTCTCAAATAATCGCTTTTTAATATTTTATATCAAGTAATTTACCCATGTTCATTCATGCTGTATATACGCGAAGCACATTTTAAACAATCTATAATTCAGTCAGATTTCAAGATAGATAGTTCTATTTATAATTTCATATGTCGTCCATTTTTATTATATTTTATTCACGCGACTAGAGAATTCGTTCGTAAACAAATCCTATTCAGGGGTTTAAATTTACCGTAGGAAGTACGATGTAATTATTTAGTTTTTTGCAGCTGAGCAGGCACGATGTCGAAAAATTCAAGTTCTTGGCGGGCCGGCCCCGGCAGACTGGAGGCCCTGTTGGTGCTGAGCCTGTTCCTGCTTCTCGTCTTGCAGCCGGATCTTTGCCGCAGCTCGCCGTCCCACCGTAGGCATCATGAGCATGAGCTGCACGCCGTACAGGAGACGTCGTCGGACGCTAGGAGTTCCAGGTCGAGTGAGGAGCTCCCACGACCGGCTGCCGTTACCGGCCACCCTGACGACCCGCTAGTAGTACACACCAGAAATGGCATGATCCGCGGCAAGTCCATGGTCGCGACAACCGGCAAGCGCGTCGACACCTGGTTTGGCATTCCCTACGCCCAGAAACCCATCGGTAAGTCTCGCGAGGCGAAGAAATATGCGGAAGAGAAAACGCTCTCTCGGGCCAAGAACTGTGCTCATAATCCTTCCCATGTAGCACAACAACGCCTGAAAAGCGTTTTCAAAGCGCTACTGCGAAAATTTTTCTTTATATTGTTTGCCACATGCATCTAAAAAAAGATTTAAAAAATTACAATATTTATGCATGAGAAATACTAAATACAGGATTTAAGTTGATAAGTTAATTATCATATTTATTAAGAGTAGATCAAGTGTATTATAAGGGGGAGCCTCATGTAACCAGTCAAAAAACTTGAAAAAATTTTTATTGCACAAAAAAATTATTAGTATAATACCTCTAGAATATGTTCCCAAAGTTCCAGAGCGAATTTTGAACTTGAAATAGGCGATTTTATACCTGAGCGTTACGCAAGTAAAGCGCGCGCTTTGAGAACTTGAAACTTTAAACGCGTTTTTCTCAAAACCATGTATTTCAAATTGGCGTGCAAGATTACTCATAAACTATTCGACCAATCGACTTGCCCGCATGCATGTAGATAACTAAATACCATTGTATGTAGACCTACTTATTTAGTCATTTTATCAAATTAAATAACTTTTATTACATAATTAAAGTAAAAAATTTTTCCGTAAAAATCAAACTTTTTTTTAAGTTCTGTTATTTTTTCGATTTTGCTTTTTTTACTGAACAAATAGGTTTACCGACAATGGTAACTTATAATAAAAGTAAAAAAACTTGTATTTTTAATTCAGTGATTAATTGCAGGCGCAATGCTGCACGCCAATTGTGAAGTCCGGCGCCACGGCCTTTGAGAATAGGCTTTGTTGCTACTTATAAATAAAGAATTTTGCAATAAAAAATTTTTACATTTACAAATGTTGCTAAAACCATTACCCAAGTTTCAATAAGTTTCATTTTAATGTCTCTTTAAAAAAAATTCTAGAAAATTGCCTTCTTTTCAGAGTTTTACATGAGGCTTCCCTCTTAAGACACAGCAGGACTGAAAGTAAGAGTTTCATGTTTTTTTTCTCAGAATTTTCAATAACTTACCAATGATGCACGCACCACACTTTAGTGACTTGATTCCTTTTTTTTATCTCTATCCCTGTCCAATTCAGTTGTGATGCAACCTCAGGAGAGAAAACCTTCTGACGGCTGTACTTCCGAAAACGTCCATGCTCAGATTTAGATGAAACTTTGTGAATATGCTTTTTTTAGATAAAAAACACATATACCAAAAGGATTTTTTGCGACTCCAAAGTTTAGCAACTTTTTTAACATTTTTAACTTGCTGCCTCCGCGCATACATTTTTCACTCAAAACAAACCAAAACAGCTCTCAAGTAATGTAAAACAACCATAAAGTCATACACAAAGTACAAACATATTAATTTGCTGCTTCTGCGTATACATTTTCCACGCAAAACGAGGTGCCACATAAGTTTAAAATTTTCCATGCGTGGAAAGCTCACGCATGTACTTTGGAGGCACGAGGCACACTATGTGTCTAGTTTAATAATAGTGGAGCCCCCCACAGGGAGGCAGAACCTGCTACACTGCCTTCACGCATACACTTTTCACGCGAACCGAGGTTCACCCCCACCTTCCCCTGCTTTCGGGGGAGGTGCGGTAGCCCCTCTCTCGCTTACGTGTGTACTGTTTATACACACACAATTGAAATATTATTTAAAAATTCATATTAACTTTCCACGCATTAAAAGTTCACGCATACACTTTTTACGCGAACCAAGGTTTACCCCCACCTCTCCCCTGCTTTTGGGGGAGGTGCGGTAGCCCCTCCCCCCCTTAAGTATGTACCGTTTATACATACACAATTAAAGTATTATTAAAAAATTTATATTAACTTTCCACGCATTAAAAGTTCACGCATACACTTTTCACGCGAACCGAGGTTCACCCCCACTCCCCCTGCTTTCGGGGGAGGTGCGGTAGTCCTTCCCTCGCTTACGTGTGTACTGTTTCTCTCTCTCTCTCTCTCTCTCTCTGCTAATTCTATGTATATTATTATACTATGTGATAGATTATATAAATTGATATCTCGAAAACTATGCATCGTAGTTCATAACGTTTCTGATTTTCTGAAGTTTCGCCAATGATGTTTATGTTATGACTTTGACGGGTATGACTTTATGGTTGTTTACATTACTTGAGAGCTGTTTTGGTTTGTTTCGCGTGGAAAATGTATGCGCGGAGGCAGCAAGTTAAAAATGTTAAAAAAGTTGCTAAACTTTGGAGTCGCAAAAAATCCTTTTGGTATATGTGTTTCTTAAAAGGAATCTTTTCACAAAGTTTTATCTTAATCTGAGCATGGACGTTTTCAGATGTTTCGCCCTTCTTACATATACTAGTAGCCATTTCTCCTTCGTGTACCCCTCTCCCAGCTACAACACTAAAATGGGATACCTGTACAGAAAAAAAGTTATTAGCAAAAAGTTAAATTGATGTGTTGAGATGAGTTGCTAAGTTTTCATAAATGCAGAACATTAAATATTTACCGCAAAATCATAGTTGTCGCCGTTTTGGGGAGAAACAACTCCCAATCATAAAAAGAATTCATGTCACGCAATGGAAGAGTAGGCCATCTTTCTGGTTTTTTGACATTTTCGGCAGTTCTAACAAGGTCCATAATAAGATCCAGTTTATGGTCTACATTTTTAAGATTCCGCGACAGTTCTTCTTGCTTAGAGAGAACTGTCTTTAGCACAAGCACACCTGTAACATAAAAAATTGAAGCCAACATATACCCAGATACCAAAACCTGTAAAGACAAATCACATTTTCAAAAGATGTATTATAATGTAAAAGATATATAATAGGATAGTTTTAGTATACTACCCAGTGAAAACAACTTATGGCGTTTTCGATTTGCTACTTAACCCGACTCGGGTACGCCATTAGTCGAAATGATGTCAAAGTCATTAAATCGATGAGGAGTATGATGTCAAAATAAGTAATCAAAATGATGTCAAAATAAATTAAAATATGTTTACACATAAATAATACCGAGTTTTATTTATATTCCGGAAGATCGATTGTGTACTTCAAAACTTAGTGAAAATTACAAAAGTGAGCGAATTCACCAGGTGACTAATGAAATGTTAGCCAATGAAATTTTAAATATTTTAGTATAAATTCGCTCAATTTTGTAATTTTCACTGTTTTAAAGTACATAATCGACCCCCAGGTAGAACAGAGAAAGTGATGACGATTTTGACGTTATATTGACATCATTTTGTAGTCAAAAGCATTTACCTGCCGAAGATGAAGATATATCTTGATCCAAGTTTGATTTATTTGCCGTTGAGGGCGCTAAACAAAATCAAAATGCATTAACCCGTTGAGGTCACACCTCTTAAAATTAACGTAGAGGTCACATGGAGTCCAATGGACCCAAACCTTTTTTTTTGTTAAAAGTATACTATTTTGAGAGTAAAACGCAGGAAGTTTTTTTGCTCTATCTCAAAAAATTTTGATGAATATTGGCCCCACAACAGTTGCCATTGGCGTTCTTTTTGATGTATCGACTCAAACCTTGAACTGGACTTTAGTTTATGACTTCCTCTTTATAATCTAATAATTTTTTAAATTTTTTTATGTTGAAAAAACGCGAAAAAAATTTTTTTTGAGAAATTTGACTTTTTTCACAAAAATATTCATCAAAATTTTTTGAGATAGAGCAAAAAAACTTTGTGCGTTTTACTCTCAAAATAGTATACTTTTAAGAAAAAAAGGCTGGGGTCCACTGGACCCCATGTGACCTCAACGGGTTAAACAAGACAGTGAGATACAACACAGAGAAACAATATCGTACAAACGTATTAAAGCTAGCTATTCAAGCTAATCTGTATTTACCAGTCAATATTTTTTGCACATTTAATACTGGAGATGTTGTGACGAGTGGTTTGTTAGATGCGACAGAGCTTGAACGACTAAATGTGGCAGACTGATTGGAGGCGACAGAACTTGAACGACTAAATGTAGCAGACTGGTTGGGTGAGACAGAGCTTGAACGACTAAATGTAGAAGACTTTGGATCAAGTGCAAGGACAGAGACTGGACGTTGCCTAGGCTAACAAGTTGTAACGGACGTCACATTATCTGTATTATCTACCTCATCTGCAATAATAAACAAATAACATGATACCAGCCCAGCATATCTCAAAAATATTTCTAATTCCAATAGCGCTTACTTTTATATATATATATATATATATATATATATATATATATAAGTTAGTCCACTTCTTGGCTATGTAGCTGTTACGTCCAACCCCGGGATTAGGATAAGAAAATCTGGGAAGCAAAGGAAAGGCTAACCAGAGGGGTCGGGGTAAGGGAGGACGCAATAGACTCTTAAGAATATCGCTCGCAGGTACACGCTCTGAGGCGCGTGGCGCGAGCCGAACGCACTTTTGATGGCTCGGGAAGGGTCAACGTCCGCAGAGACAGTAGGACGCCTTCCGTGAGCGATGCGATCGTCGGCCCTCTTTCGAGTCAGGGAATTCAATCCCTTTAACTCAGGATCGGACCTTGTGCGATTTTGAGAGGGAGATGGTACTGAGGGTGAGGTCTTAATTAAAATGAAGAAACATTTAATTTAACCTTACTAAACAACTAAACATTTATTACAATAAAATATATTTGGTATCAAGATTGAACAACTAAACATTAATTACATTAAAATAGTATTTGGCAGTGACATCGAGATTATGAGCCAATTGAGATAAATGAACGGATGCAGAATGAATGTCATTTGTGTATATAATGAAATATCGTGTATGCATGCAAATTCGTGAGGTTAAGACATGTGAGAATAAAATTTATTTCTGTAGTTATTAGTCTAACGTTACGATCTCGGGATCGGGTACTTCCTCGAAATCGAGAGTCGAGGCGGTTGAGGAGGTCGGGGACGGACTTCGGGAAGATGAGGGGGAATCAGGAGGTTCTAGGAAGCGGGCTGGATCGGGGTTGACGGGGTTGACGGGGACCATGCGAAAAGGGGCCACGCGACAGACAGGCCGAGAATGCTCGGCAATAGGGCGGGAAGGTAGGACGACAGGGCGAGAGAATAAGATAACGGGGCGAATTTGCCGAGACGAACACGGTTCCTCCGTGAAAGCTGGTAGAGGCGGTGGAGTGGGGAGTCGCGGAGGACTTGCGTCGCCTGATTCCTGAGGGAAGCCAAGCTCCCTCCGCGCTCGCTTGGTTTGCCGACGCCGTTCGTGTCTTGCGGCGTTTCGCGACCTCATCTTGTGGGTGGGACTGTCCGAATCCACTACAAGTTGGTGGATGGTTAATTTAAGTCCGTCAACTGCGGGGAAGTCACCTCGGGTTTTGGAAAGAAATCGAAGGGATACCTCGAATCCACCGAGTCGGCTAACGTCGAAGCAATAGATATTTCGAATCCACCGAGTCGGCTAACGTTGAAGCAACAGATACTTCGAGTCCACCGAGTCGCCTAACGTCGAAGCAACCACCTCGAGTCCACCGAGTCGGCTAACATCGAAGCAATAGATACTTCGAGTCCACCGAGTCGCCTAACGTCGAAGCAACCACCTCGAGTCCACCGAGTCGGCTAACATCGAAGCAATTGATACCTCGAGTCCACCAAGTCGCCTAACGTCGAAGCAACCACCTCGAGTCCACCGAGTCGGCTAACATCGAAGCAATAGATACCTCGAGTCCACCGAGTCGCCTAACGTCGAAGCAATCACCTCGAGTCCACCGAGTCAGCTAACATCGAAGCAATAGATACCTCAAGTCTATCGAGTCGCCTAACGTCGAAGCAATCACCTCGAGTCCACCGAGTCGGCTAACGTCGAGGGAATAAGAGAATATTACTCCGAACTCACCTAGTTCGGAATAGTGAAACGAAGTGGGGTTTGGAAAAATTAGAGTCAATGTTTGACCGAGAGACTTCCCGTACACGAGAATGTATAAAGAGAAGGAACCGACATGTATGTGTATGGATATACATATATATATGTACGCAGGACTTACTGCTTGATACTGATCTAGGTTAGGTTAAGCTCTTTAGAACCCTCGCAGCAGGATAACTTTCCGGTAACTTTCGATTGGTTGATGGCGATTCTCTGCGTAGATTGGTGGAACCACTCGTAACTTCAACGCGCACAACTTAGTCGATCAGACTTAAGCGCCAGAAGGGCAAGGTTAACTGCAGAGATTGAAGCTTGGAGACTGAAGTCTGAGAAGGAGAGGGCGAGTGCCGCAATGCCAGGATTTATATAGGAAAATGTAGGGAATGGAAGGAGTGGATTTCATGTGGGGTGTGTCGGGTTTTCATTTTTGGGACTTTTGGTTGGTGGGGATTCTTCTAATCATTGTTTAAGGGATTTCTTATTGGGCGAGATGTTTCTCGCCCAAGAGGTAGATTCTAAATTTTCGCCTATCCTAGGAAGCTAGAGACGGTTATCGATTTTTCCGGGTTCCCATTGGTGAGTTCTCTCGTAAGACTCCCACTATCTTGTTGGGGTGTAACCCATCGGTTTTTCCAGTGACGCATTTGTTTTTCGGCTATCGCCGATTTCTCTTTTATTAGGGTTCCTTACTTATCTCGCGACCCTGGTTTTATGTCGACAGACGATCCATACTTCTCAATCTTAATGGTAGGTACAAGGCCTCACAGAACTTCCGCCACGTGTATTTACAGCCACGTCCTAGGCCTTGTCTCTGTTTGTCGGAACCATCGAACGAGCAAATTTTGGAAAGCTCGCTCGATGCAATAAAGATCTTCATCAACCCCGTCTGGAATTCAGGCTCTTTTGGCGGGTTGTGTCGCCGGGTTTATAGTTATGGGCCAGACAAGGTTGATAGACAAAATTCGATCGCGTATGCCCCGTCTGTCAATACTTTATTCTGAAGGGTCGCTTTGTCGCCTAAGCAAATAGCTATTATAGTTGTACTAAAAGGAATGTGAAGAGATCTATAAGCTCACTCCCCGATCGATAACCGTCCGCGCTCAGTTTATTATCCTACCTTAAGAGATATCTTAAATGCTTAAGAATTTCCGCGAAAAAGGGAAATCGTGAAGTCCGCAGGACGTAACATAGCTGAAGTTAACAATATATATATATATATATATATATATATATATATATATATATATATATATGTTGTATATCTATGGTTAACGCATGCGCAGACATGTATGTTGAGTGTCGAAACATCAGCGGCGTTGCGTATCACACACTCAGAGAGAGTTTATGATCCAAGACTGTAACGTGTATCTCTTCATTAAATATATTCAGCATAACACCAGTGATTATTATTTATACAAATCTACGTATAAATATAACATGGCGCAGTCGTAATAGTACTACGAGCCGCATAATAAACGAAGTCGCATAGAAAAGTCCGTACGAGTTTTCACTGGAAAATAAAGGTTATGGCTACCGCCGATACAGTTACTGAATTTTACTGCAAGCCACCGAAAAGTCTGGATCTAAAGGGAAATATAAGCGAAAACTGGCGTAAATTTAAACAGAGTTTCGATATTTTCCTAAAGGCGTCTGGTAGTATCAGAAAACCGGATGAAATAAAAGTTGCCATACTACTAAATATTGTCGGTGAAGATGGCATTGAGCTGTACAATACGTTCAATCTACAAGAGGCAGAGAGGAACGATTTGGCAAAGGTATTACAATGCTTCGAAGAGTATTGTGTTCCCAAGAAGAACATCGTGTATGAAACTTTCAAGTTCTTCAGTAGAATGCAACAAGAAGGCGAAAAATTTGATAGCTTTCTGGCAGAAATAAAGAAGCTCAGTCAGACATGTGAATTTGGAACGATGGCTGACAGGATGGTCCGAGATAGAATTGTTCTGGGAATAAAAGACAAGGTACTACAGGAGAGGCTACTGAGGGTAGAAGATCTCAATCTACAAAAAGCAATTGACTACTGCAGAGCTGCTGAAGTATCCAAGGACCAAGCAAAAAATCTACAGGGAGACAAAGCAGAGATAGACAGTCTACGCAAGAAGGTACAGCAGAAGTCCAATAAATTCAAAAGTAACAACGCAGCAATGAAATTTGACTGTAGGAGATGCGGAACGAACCATGATCCACGAGAATGTCCAGCTTATGGGAAAAAATGCAAGAAGTGCAATAAATTAAATCATTATGCGATTGGTTGTAAAGTTAAAAAGATAAAGGAGCTTACAGAGCAAACTAATGTAGAGTCTGAGTCAAAAGAAAGTTCATTTTGTATTGATCAAGTAGAAATTGGTAATATTAATTCTAGATGGTTTAAAATGATTCAAATAAATAACAGTATTGTTAAATTCAAGTTAGACACAGGAGCAAATGTAAATGTTTTACCGTTAAAAATATATAATAAAGTTACAAAATCAAAAGTTAAATTAGAATCGGCTAGTATAATTTTAGAAAGTTTTGGTGGTAGTAAAATAAAACCGCTAGGAATAGCTGAACTGTCATGTACTATTAAAGATGTAACAAAAAAACAAAATTTTGTAATTGTTAAAGAAGATACAATGCCACTGTTAGGTCTACACACATGCCGAGAATTTAATTTAATTAAAAGAATACACATGCTGCAAAATCTAAATGTAAAAGATAAGTTTATATCAGAAAATAGTGATATTTTTGAAGGTAATGGAACTTTTAAAAAAACGTGTACTATTGAAATAAATAAAAAGTGTACACCAGTTGCTAATCCACCTAGAAGAATTCCTCATGCAGTTCGTGATAAATTAAAACAAACTCTTGATAAGATGGTAGAAAACGGGATAATATCAAAAGTAGAAAATCCTAAGGGCTGGGTCAGCAACTTGGTAATTATTGAGAAAGCGGATGGTAAATTAAGAATATGTTTGGATCCGAGAGATTTAAATAAGGTAATTAAGAGGCCTAAAGATGTGTTAATACCCACAGCTAGCGAAATAAGAGAAAAGTTGTCTAACAAATGCTATTTCACTGTATTAGATTTAAAAAATGGGTTTTGGCATATTAAATTAGATGATGAATCGAGTGAGCTGTGTACGTTTTCAACTCCTTTTGGATGTTACAAATTTAATAGATTAGCTTTTGGGTTGAGTATGGCACCTGAATATTTTCAAAAAAAAATGCCAAAAATTTTGGTGATATAGAGAGTGTTACAATATATTTTGATGATTTGATAATTTCATCAGACACAGAAGAAGGCCATGATAGAATACTTAAGAAAGTTATTGAGCGTGCCAGAAAATTAGGTGTTAAATTTAACAAAGATAAGGTACAATATAAAGCTAAGACAGTAAAATTTTTAGGCATTATTTTTAGTGCTGAAGGAATGGCAGTGGATCCAGATAGAGTAGAGGCGATATTAGCTATAGAAAGCCCTACAAATGTAAATAAGTTACAAAGTATAATAGGCATGATTAATTTTTTGCGGAATTTTATTCCTAATCTATCGGAAAAAATAGCGCCACTTAGGGAGCTATTAAAGAAAAATGTCCAATTTCAATGGCTACCGGTACATGAGAATTGTCTTAACAATATAAAGCAGGAAATAGTAAATGCTCCTATATTGGCAAATTTTGATTCAAGTAAAGAAATCACGATACAAGCAGATGCTTCACAACATGGTTTAGGTTGCTGTTTGCTGCAAAATGGAAAACCAGTTAGTTTTGCATCTAGAAGTCTTACCAGTAGTGAGCAAAATATGGCTCAAATTGAAAAAGAACTATTGAGTATTCTTTTTGCTACACAGAAATTTCATTACTATATTTATGGAAGAGAAATTAATGTTAATACGGATCATAAACCGTTAATTAGTATACTAAATAAAAAAATTTCAGAAATTCCTTTCACTCGTTTACAGAGAATGAGAATTAAACTGCTTAAATATCAAATAAAAATAGCATTTATTCCGGGCAAAGAAATGCATATTGCGGACTTGTTATCTAGATCTTTCTTAAATCAAGCAAATACAGATGATAGTTGGTTGCAAGAAGTAGTACATTCTATTGATACGGGTCTTAGTATTACAGATGCTAAAAAACAGGAACTTCAAAGAGCCACTATGGCTGATTCCACGCTATCTAAACTTAAAGATTATCATTTTAATGGATGGCCTAAAATGAAAAAAGATGTAGATGATAGAGTTAAATTTTACTTTAAAATACAAGATCAAATCACAGTAGAAGATAATTTAGTATATCTTAATTTTAAATTAATAATTCCAGTTGAATTTCGAAAATACATTTTAAAGGTGTTGCATTAATCACACTTTGGGATAACTAAAACTAAAGCTAGAGCAAATCAAGTAATATATTGGCCAGGTATGAGTAAAGATATAGAAGAAATGATTTCCAGATGTACAATATGTGAAAAATATAGCAACTCAAATGTTAAAGAACCATTAATATCTCATGACATTCCGAAAAATCCCTTTGAAAAAATAGCAAGTGATATTTTTCAATTTGGAGGAGAAGACTATTTAGTAATCCAAGATTACTACTCTAAATGGCTAGAGATATTAAAACTAAAAAATAAAACAGGGACAGAAGTTATTAATAAACTAAAATCTGTATTTGCTACACATGGAATACCAAATATACTCATATGTGACAATCAACCATATAATTCAAATGAGTGTAAAGAATTTGCGAAGAAATGGTGTTTTGAGATAGTAACTAGTTCTCCAAACTATCCAAGAAGTAATGGACTGGCTGAACGTGCAGTACAAACAGCCAAGAAAATATTAGAAAAGAGCAAACAACAAAACATAGACTTAGAGATTGCCCTTCTAGAATATAGAAATATGCCAATAGCGGGATTAAATGTATCACCTGCACAAATTATGTTCAACAGACGTGTTAAAACTAAAATACCAGTACACACCAAGCTACTACAACCAGCTATACCGCGAAATGTTCATAACAAACTGATTGAGAAACAAATTCAAGCAAAGAATTATCATGACCTACATGCAAAGAAGCGTGAACAGTTTCGAGAGGGAGAAAATGTATTAGTAAGGACAGGAAAAGTATGGGAGCCAGCTAAAATAATTTCTAAGCATAATACTCCCCGATCCTAATCATTATTAATAGTAAAGGTAACATGGTTAGAAGAAATTCGAATCACTTAAAGAAAACGAAAACCGAATTTAAAAGTAATAGATATGATGAGGACTTTGATGACCGTACCAAACGTAATGAGAATGATGAGCGTAATGATTCGAATGTACCAGATAATGCGAATAATGTGAATGAGGAGCAACCACAAATGAAAACTACTCGCAGCGGGAGAATGGTTAAACTTCCGGATAAGTTAAAAGATTATATATTGTAATGTTGCGAGTGTCAAAATGTTTAATTTTATTTGTTACTTGAAAAAGAGACATGATTCTATTTTAGTTTTGCGTATATAATTTCATTATAATTTACTAAAGGCTGAGTTGATATTAAGTTTAGTTTAATACTTTAATAAAGTTTAGTTTACTGCTTAAAAAAAAAAAAGAGAGATGTTGTATATCTATGGTTAACGCATGCGCAGACATGTATGTTGAGTGTCGAAACATCAGCGGCGTTGCGTATCACACACTCAGAGAGAGTTTATGATCCAAGACTGTAACGTGTATCTTTTTATTAAATATATTCAGCATAACACCAGTGACTATTATTTATACAAATCTACGTATAAATATAACAATATATATAATATATATAATATTATCATATATATATATTTATTGTTAACTTCAGCTACATAGCCAAAAAGTGGACTTGGTTTACAAATAGCCTTAATCATTCATTCTTTCATTCATACACTACTATCCTAACTTACAAGTAACTATTGCATATATTGATACACATTGACCTTCTATGTTTTAATTCAACCTTCTTTTTCGCTCTTTTTTCTCTAACGCTGACCGTTCTCTATAATATAAACCGTTCTATATAATTTATTATATAAACCGTTCTATATAATTTTAACAATATCTTCTCTTTGATGATGCCCATTTCATCACTCCAAAGCCTCTCTAATCTTTCTTTATTATTCTTACCTAATTTTATAAACCAATTTTTTGTCCCTTTGCATTCTGATACATAATGATTTATGTTATTCCTACCTTGTTTGCAAAACATACAAATTCCACTTTCCTCTTTTAACCAATACATATTTGCGTCCTCCAAATTACCACATCTTAAGTTTACCAAAGCTCTAATAATTTCGCCTTTATCATAATTATCCATATATTCCTTCCTCAGATATTTAGGGCCATCTATTTCTCTATTTAAATTCTTATATTTTTTATTATACTTAAAATTTAAAATACTACTTTCTTCAGTTTGTCTTTGTACATCTTCATCTCTTTTACTTATTTCCTTAACTAAATCTCTTCTCTCTCTTCTTAAAGCATCCACAGCCATACCCTGGTAAAAATTACCGTTAGAAACGGATAGAACGTGCATTTTATCCGTTTCTGACTGCTTTACTATGCGTTTCTTTCCCTGCATTTACGGATAGAAACAGATAAAAAGTGTTGCAGATTCTATAAGACTGTGTACGCAAAGACCGTGGGGAAAGGCTAACTGCATCTAACTGATTCCTAACGGAACGGAACTTATCCGAATCTATGCGCAAACGTAATTACGAATCCTATTTGTTTCTATACGCAACCAGTTTTGAATGTCTATCCGCATCTGATTGCGAAACCTGACAGAATATCTATCTGCATTTATACGCAACGGAACTTATCCGAATGTATGCGCAAACGTAATTACGAATCCTATCCGTTTCTATACGCAATCAGTTTTGAATGTCTGTCCGCATCTAATTGCAAAACCAGGCAGAATATCTATCTGCATTTGCATGCAATTATGATTTGCCCGCTCTATTCGTTTTTAACTGCAAATGCATTTTATTCATTTCTTATTACTGCAAATACATGTACATTGTGGGAGGTTTGTAGTTATCAGGTAGATTCTACCTTTAAACGCCAGGAGAAGGGATTCCTCCAGTTACGACACTGTAATTTTTCTGGTTGTCGCCTGACAGAACGCCTGCTTATATATTATGGCTGGTTGTATTTTAAATGTGAGAAACGCTTTCCATCATGCGCCGCCTAGCGGCGTCGTCGCGAATTGTCGTCCATCTGCATCTGTACGCAATGTCGACCTATAGGAATTTGTCTGCAACTACGGATACGAATCCTATATGTTTCTGTCCGCATTCTGTACGCATCAGATGCTGACTGTATCTATCTGTAATTGCGGATACTGCATCCATCTGCATCTGTATGCAATGCCAACCTATAGAAATCTGTCTGTAATTATACGGATACGATTCCTGTCTGTTTCAGATAGGAGTTGAATATTTCTTCAACGTTGCTGTTATATAGTCGCTGGTAATATCTAACGAAATCTTATTCGCTCTAACAGCAACGTTGAAGAAAAAATTCAACTCCTATCTGAAGCAGGCAGGAATCGTATCCGTAGTTACAGACAGATTCCTATAGATTGGCATTGCATACAGATGCAGATGGATGCGGTATCCGCAATTACGGATAGATACCGTCAGCATCTGATGCGTACAGACTGCGGATAGAAACATACAGGATTCGTATTCGTAGTTGCAGATAAATTCCTGTAGGTCGACATTGCGTACAGATGCAGATGGATGTGGTGTCCGCAATTACGGATAGATACCGTCAGCATCTGATGCGTACAGAATGCGGACAGAAACAGACAAGTTTTTTTATTGCAAAAGCTTATAGATGCTGTATGCCGATAGATTTCCATTAGATACAGTTATACGTCGTTACATTTTCTGTCTGTATTTGCAGATACAATAGTGCTGCTTACAGAAACGGATAGGGCTAGATTTCAAGCTTGCAGTTACAGCGGATAGGATTCCGTTACATACCGTCAGAAATTCTATCTGTTTCTAACTGTTTCTAACGGTAATTTTTACCAGGGTAGTACTCCAACCATTTCTACTAAAATATTTTGATCTTTCTCTATCATATCTATCTTTCCAATCATTTTCTTCTTTCTCTAACCAGCACAATTTAACCCATCTATTATCATTAGCTGCTCTAATTTTCTCTTCATATCTCATAGCCCTTATCCCCCACCCTATTCTTAATTTTTTTAATCCCAACTCCCTTGACATCATGTATCTTAGGGTGCAAAATTTCAAATTAAAAATTCATTTAACGTAATCCAACATAATTTTTTCTAATTCCTTTCTTTTCTCCCATCCTTATATTTCCACACCATACAAACTTACACTTTGAACCAAATATTTAAACAACATCCACCTTCTACAAAAATTGTTTCTACAAATTCTTTTCCCTAAACCCCAGACCTTATTTACCGCAATTCTCTCTTTTCTACATAAATCTTTTACATGTTTTGCATATTTTCCATTCCTGCTGAACACAAATCCTAAATATTTAAACTGCTTAACTTCTTCAATTTCTTTATTATCCCATTTCCACCTCTCAAATTTTTCCCTACCTTTCTTATTGAACACCATCATCTTAGTCTTTTCGGTACACAATACCATTTTCCTTTTCCTAAGAAATTTTTTAATTGTATCCATTATGTCTAACACTGCAACCCTATTTTTAGCTAAAAATACCATATCGTCCGCATATTCTAACGACCATACTTTATCATTTCCTAGTTTAACTCCGCCGATTCCTCTTCCCTTCAATACATTCCTAATGTCCGCTATAAACAAGTTGAATAAAAGTGGACTCAGAACACAGCCCTGCCTCACGCCTTTCGTAACCTTGAATTCTTCTGTTAAACCATCCTTTGTTCTAACTGCAACTTCCGTAGTTTCATAAATTTCTTCCATCTTCTTTACAAGCTTCTCTTCAATTCCCATCTTCCTAAGAATCTTCCACAGCTGACCTCTGTCTACATTATCAAAAGCCGCCTTCAAGTCAACGAAAAACGCATAGACCTTGTCTTTCTTTCCATCCCTATCCTTCCTCTGTGTTAGATGATCCAATACAAAAATGTTATTCAACGTTGAACATCCTTTCCTAAATCCCGCTTGACTCTCCGGCAGCAAACCTTTTTGTACCACGATCTTCTCCAACCTTCTTCTAATTATCTCCGCAGATATTTTATAGGCTGAGCACAGAAGAGAGATTCCCCTGTAGTTTTCAACCTTATTTACCTCCCCTCTCTTGTAAAGAGGGACTATAATTGAAGTTCTCCAGTCCTTAGGAATACATCCCTCTCTCCAGACTTGATTAAGTACCTTCATCAACCTTTTCCTTATTGAGCAGCCTTCATACAACCAAGCCTCCATCGGAATACCGTCTACACCTACCGCTTTGTTCTTTTTTATCCCTCTAACCGCTTCTGCAACCTCCTCTTCCTCCAGATGTGTTCCTACAAGCTCATCTTGTACTCCTCCTACCTCGTTAAAGCTTCCAACTTCCTTGTTAGCCCGCTTCTCATCCGTGCCGCCTAATAGCTTCTTAAAATACTCTTTCCACTTCTCACAGCTAATGTTGTTATCTTTCCAGGCTTTCTTTTTCCTTTTTTTGTTTATAAATCTCCAAACTTCTGCACCGTGCCTTAAGTTCTTTAATTCCTCTTCTTTCTTTTCTTTTTTCTTCTTTCTTTTCTGTTTATATAAAGCCTCCATATTACCTTTCTCTTCAATGTACCTTTCTTTAGTTAACTTCTTCCTCTATTTTATATATGTTCTCTTTACATCCCTTTTCTTCCTCGTGCATTCTCTGTCCCACCAGTCCCTGAAACCAATTTTCCACCTTTTAACCTTAATCTCCTTCTTTATCATAGACTCCTGGACTAGCTCCTTCAATTTGCTCTACTTTTCCTCAATTGATCTTTCCTGTTGCGAGTCATCCCATTCGAGATCATCTGTCTTATCCTTGTAACACCTTATAGCCTCCTTATCCAAACATGTTTTCCATCTTCTTTCAGTGTTCTCATCCTCTTCATCTACCCACTCTACGTCGTCCCCATTCCTTCTGCTGCTATCTTCCATTACTGCAATTATAGGCATGTGATCCGAGTCCACCCTCGCATCTACAATAAATTCTTTAACGCAATTATACAATTCTTCGCAGACAATCACATAATCAATTACCGAGTTACCTCTCGCGTTTACAAATGTGTATTCCCCTTCCCAGTCGCCCCTAGTCATGCCATTCAAGATGAACTATCCCTTATTTTGTACCCACTCCACCACATTCCTGCCTCCATTACTTATAGTTTTATCCTTGCTTTTTCTTTCCAAATCTCCTTCCTCTTCTTCCTCGCCCCCTAACTCACCAGTTCTAATATTAAAATCCCCACCAATAAATGTACGTTCTCTATCTTTATTCTCCAACCACTTATCCACAATCTCTTCCATACTACTCCAACCTTCCGTATTGTACACCGATATTATATTTGTTAATTCTCCTCCCTCAGTTATTTCAGACAAAATAAAACCTTCCTTCCTTGACTTAATCAGCTCCACTCTTTCCACTCTCCAGTTTTTCTTTATACCTACTAACATCCCACCTTTAGCCCTCGCTTTCTTTTTTAATCTAGTAGCGTAAACACAATCCCATATGTGAGAGTTAGGTAACCAACCTTTTATAATTTCCCATTTTTCCTTGTCAATCCAAGTTTCACTCAAACTCACAAAATCATAAACCTTGATGTAATTCCAAAAGTCTCTATCATTATTTTCTAAACCTGCCACGTTCCAAAATATAATTTTCTTACCTATTTTCTGTAACCCTCCCTTATTTCCGTTCTTCTCCACTCCTTGGCTTATACAACTCTGCTCTTTGCTTCCATCAATATTATCCTCATCTTGCATCCCCTTTTCGGTTACTTTTTTCCCCATATCCTTTTTAATCTCCGTCCATGACTTCCAAATACCTTTTATTCTAACCCTCGCATAGCCCACCTTTACATCTTCACCTTTACTTCTTTTCTCCTTAGCCCACTTATACATTTTTTCCTGTACCTTTCTTTCTTCCCATGTCAGATCATTTTCAATAAAAACGTTCCCTCCTTTTAATTTATATTTATTTCTCATTACCTCTTTTTTATTCTCATACTCTAGTTTTACAATAATAACCGCACCACTTTTTGTGACATTACTGACCAAGCATTTCACATCTAGCTTTTCTAATAAAAAGTTTTGCACCCATACCTTCCAGTCTGCTATTTCGTTATCCAACCTCAGTCCTTTTATTACTACATTATTCCTCCTATCCTCTTTTTCCTTATCTTTTATCCATCTCTTCAATTTACCTACCCCACGATAACTTAACCTATCCTCGCTCATAAAGGAGCCCACGCAACTACTTCTTCTTAAACTTCTAGACTCTCTGCATTCACTTTCCCCGGTTGAATCTATCTCTTTATTTATATCCATCCCTTTTTCATTATGCTCCAGCCAACCAATCCACCTATTTTCCAAATCTATTAACTTACGTTCTATCTCCTTTAGCCTCTCCTCCAAGCCTTCCTCTCTTCTTTTACATTCTTTTTTATATTGTTCAAAATTTTTTTTCACTTCCTCTATTTTACTCACACATTTCGAAATCCGCTCATTAGATTGTTCCCTGACCTCATTAATTTCCTTCCTCAGCATACATAAAATTTCCTCATCCACCTCTTCTTTAAACGTAACTCTTTTACCTGCTTCCGTAACCAACTTTCTCTGTTTACCATCGACCGTACCATCGGGTTTGCGCAGCCTCCCTACCTTACCTACTTTCCCGGCATTTCTTACGCCCGGTGAGCCACTCGACGCCATAACCTGTATAAAACCGCTTGCCAAAAACAAGCCGAAATCTAAGCTTTAACACCCTACCATACAACGCCTTCACTCACACCGCGCTTCTCACGCCTCTCCTCTTACTCTCAAATGCTGCTATACTACGCACTATACTCTTAAAACTCTCTAAATACGATCTAATATCACAGCGTCAAACACACACGTCCATACACTTACACGCCCTCTAACCAAGTCCATATTCCACATGGCGCTTATAGTCCGCGAGCTGTAATAATAATAATAGATAAAGAAAATAAAAGACCTATAGTGACCAGTATGATATGAATGTACAATTCAGATCACCTGACCTTTCTTTAGTAATTCCTCCACTCATAAGTAATAGACCGAGAGCTGGCTACGAAAATACCAACGTCATTTGTTTAAGGAAATTTTCAACCTCAAACGATTGTGGCAATGTTGCAAATCAAGAAAGCGCAAGTCTGGCTGCTGGCCGGTGGTGCGTTTAGCGGGGGCGTACGTCCTTAGCTGTAAAATATCGAGGATGAAAAACGTCATATGTGTACGGCTGAAAATTTTTTTGCGTGTACTATATTGTAAAGTACTTGCAAATGTTGCCAGACCTGTAGGTGGGGTCTAAAGTATTGCCAGATCAGGGTATAATTGCTTAGGACTTAATAACATTCACATCATTTCTGTAAAGTTGAAATTTTTTTGCTTATTGTATACGTGTTTAATAATCTGTATATGAAATGACAGACAAAAATCTCGGATCTAACACCGTGCCAGACGTCGCCGAAAATCTCAGTATCTATGGAATGTACTGTAAATTGCCGGCAGCAACAATTAATTTTATAACTTAAATTTTTCGAGCATTAAATTTAAAGTTCTCTGCTAATAACAATAATATTTACGAACATTTTTTGCGGGTAAAGGGGCACACAAAAATTTCGGTTCTAAAACCTTGACAGTCTCCGACAAACAAATCGTAGGATATAAATGTTCAACTTTTTTTACATGTTTTAAATTTGAAATGTTCTGTTAATACAAATAATAAATTCTTTTTATGTTTTATTATAAAAATGAAAAATTTTAATTTTATTTTATATTTAAGTCAAAAAATGGTTAAACAATTTTTAATCATCTGTTTCGCTATAATCTTCATATAAATCATCAAGTGCTTCGCAGTCATCACCGTCATCGCTATTATTGGATTCATTTTCATCATCATCATACGGCAGGAACTGGTCTAGACTCGCTGGCTCGCGTAAAACAAATGATATACGCGGGGCGCGGGCACAGTATATACAGTAGCGCAACTCTCGGTCGGCACCTTTGATGTTAGTGTTGGCCAAAATGGAGTGCGCATGCGCGAAATAAAGCAGTATTCTGTCTCACTTCTCTCTTCGTCATCTCTCTCTTTCCTACTCGTTAGCCCATATTGAGGTTATTTTAACGCAGTTGGCGCGAGATACAACTGTGTAGTTTCAATAAAAATTATGCAGAATTATTGTTAACGATGTACAATGTTAACAATGCGCTCGTAAAAAAATGAAAGAAATTAAAATATCAAAAAATATTACATAAATAATAGATTAATTGTTAATGATGCAAAATAATAAAATATAAAATATAACACACATATAATATATATATATATAGATTAACTCACATAAAAGTATACACACATAGTATACACACAAAGAAATTATGTAAACATTTTAAATTAATATAACACTTTTTAGATTAAATGTATACATTTATTTTTATTTTTATAAAATATGTCACATTTTACAATATATTATATATTAAATATATTATACATTTTGTAGTAATAAACACAATTTTTTAATGGTACGATAATACGTGGTCAATATATATTAATAAAATTTTTACATTTTATTTTATAACATATATATGCGTATATATATTATAAATACTTAAATAAATTTTTACAAATAATGAATACATATTATTGAAAACTTTACTGATAATGCTAAGCTATTGCACAAAAGAAATTGCATGGCTTATTAATATTAAAAACTAAATATATAATTCGCGCATTGTAATACTAATAATAATACACAAACTTCTCCAGCTTCTTTTCACCAACCTCTCTCATCTATTCGTATCTCAGCTACTCGATCCACTTTGATACAAATCGAAAAGAGAGACAGACAAAAAGCAAAAATAATATAATAATAGTAATAATAAATATAAATATAAGAATATGTAATTACATAAATACTTATAAAAACAAGGCTAGATACAGATATAAAAAGTGAAGATCAAAAAAGATTTTTTTATAAATGTAGAATATTTATAAGTTTTCTATTTTTCTTCTTACTTTCTTTCTTTTTACATGATTTGTTATGTTCTGATAATGTATAATAAATACGTATACGCAAAAATAATTTGATAAGAAATATTTTAGGAAAATGCGGACACGGCGGTTCAAAAATTATATTTTGCACAAGCTGAAATAAGTAACTGCCAATATTTTTCTGAAAACAATTTTTTTCAAAATTTGTCACAAATATTTCTTCTAACTTATGTATATATAAACAGAAATCATCGCTTGCTACATTTAAGTTTCCGAACATGTTTGTTTCATTGTTTTCATAAGCTCGAAATGAAGAATATAACGTTGTATCATCAAAAGTAGCCTTGCTTTTATTTACATAGTCTATACATGTATCACATGAATGTATTTCTAAACATTTTCTTGTTAGGTACCCACATACATATTTAAATGCATTTTCTTCTGGCAGATCCATTGTATAATAATCATGATTTGGGATGTCTAAAATTATACGCGTTGAAGATGGAACAGATTCAGATACGGTAGATGAAGTAGAATTTGGTGTCCCAATTAGACTTAACATATCATCTCCATCTGGAGCACAATTTTGCGTATCTGGATGTTTCAGAAATGTTATACTGAACAGTTTTTTGAAAGCGCGTGAAAATTGTATAGGTGTTGGATTTAAAGAATTACCACCTTGTTGTCTAATCGAACCAAAAAAATTTTCGAGACAATCTTGATTAATCCTACGTGTTTTCAAGTATGGAAAATTATAACATTTTAATTTTTCCCAAAGTTTTATTATACTTTTAATCGTTATCTGCCAGCATTCAAAACATCTTACTTTTACATTAGTACCCTTTTTATCAATGACTTTAATACTTTTCAAAAAGCATATCATTTCTTCTAAAAACTCTTGTTGTATTTTGCTTCCGGTAAAAACTTTACCATATTTTTTAGGGCTACTTGCAGTAGAAGAATTCAAAATATCAAATAATTTATCGAAATGGTCTATTAAATCAATGGTTCCAACTGCTTCACTTGGAAGTAAACCGTGAGACATTTGTGTACACATGCCTGCAGCGCAACGATTGCTAAATACTTGGACAGCAAGTTTCACTTTCATTCTTTGAAAACCATTGGGTTCAATATGGCATTTCGTTAATTTAGGTACCAATTTTATCCATTGTTTACTATCTTTCATATAAAATTGAACAATGTGAGTCCATGATGCTATTTTATTATTAAACTGAAAATCATGCTTTAGGAGATTATTGCGTGTTGCTTTTAATAAATGAGGAGTATCAAAAATGTAAAGTACTTCTTCCTCCTCAACTGAAAAGGTTGAGTTTTTTGTCGAAATTCCTAGCTCGCGAGATAAATGGATAAAATTAGATCCCATATCTGTTACTAATGCATGTACTGTTGCACCACTCATTCTTAATTTAATTATTGTTTCGAATATTATACTTTTTAAATAATGATTCCGACATGTACTTTCGACAAAACAATAACATAAGGGAAGTTTCCAATTTCCTGCAATGCTACGTGCCATTATAACAAAAACGTTGTTTGCAGGTACAGATGATTTTTCCTTTCCATTATCCTCAAACCCAATAGTTTCATCTCGTGATACATTATAAAATAAATGAGATTTTAAACTCATCTCATCTGCGCATAAAATACAATGTCTATCCATCGGAGGTAATGACTTTAATTTTAATGCTAAAGTATCAAAAATTTTATTATTTAAACCAGGTGCAATATTCCACGTTTGAGTCAATGATTGTAAACAACGTATTGAGGGTAATGGAATTGATTTCTTCAATTCTCTATAGTTTCGCGGACTTAAAAAATATAAACATAATGCGAATTTTTTAAATTCAGGATCGTACCTTCTACCGCGACTACGTTTTACTTGCGCATCAATTTGTGCCGACAACAATCTCGCAAACCTTACAGGTAATTAATAACTTACTTCCTAATGTACGCAGAGTCTCAAACTGATCCACATCCTCCGCATTTGCTGCTTTTTTTTGGAGTTAGGCACTTTACCTTTTCGTAACCGTCGAATCGTTTCTCGCAGACTTTTAACTTGCGCTTTCAACTTCTTATTCTTCAACCTCAGTTTCGTCTTTCGAGGAGAATTGTCGGAAGACATATTTGCTTGCTGGGTCTTCGTACATGTGCCAGATGTGCTCCTGCGCACACAAAATATTTACATTTCTTACAGATTGCAAAAACAGATGATAAGTTAATACAGTAAAGCCCGTATCAGACTACGGATTGGGATTGAGATTGGATTGAAAGACCAATCAGAGCAAAGTTTACTAAACTTGAGATCAGTTTTCTCTGTTCTGATTGATTAAATTTCAATCCAATCTCAATCCCAATCCGTAGTCTGATTCGGGCTAAAGAGATATATAGATTGAAGTAAATTAAATAAAACTTACGGTCCAGCAATTTCAGCATCATTATTCATTACACGTTCAGGTTCAGGTGATTGCAAGTTACTGCAAAAGGTATAATTAAAAGAATGTTATTTTTATTACAATATTCAAATATTTTCTAAACATTAAAAAAAATTATTATATATATATGTTTTTGGTAAGTATTTATGAAAATAATTATATTAGTCTTTTATTATTACCTGTTATTTTCTTCTCTGCTTGTTGATGGAGTTGCAATCTATACATCCAGATCCATCTCAAACGTTCCAACGTTGAAACATGTATTGCTACAAAAAAATCGAGTTAAATGAGCTATTACAATTTTGGTTTTAGTATTTGTATATAAAATATGTGGTAATTGTGACGATTCTTAAACATGAAATTATATATATTTCACGTCGGACAAAATCACTTGTAAAAATAACTTCAAATATTTAATCAAATATTTGAAGATAGAAATGATACGTAAAATCGATATTATTCAATGTTATTAGAAGAGCAACGCGCGTAATCCACATTCCATATATCTAAACCGATCGATTTTAGTTTTCAAACTCAACACGTGCATATTTTGTACATCATATAAGAAAACTTTTCTAAGGAAAAAAGGCTCTTGTCCTAGGTTCTTCTCTCCGTCCACCATAAAAAGAATTTATAATGAAGGGGACAAGAGGCCACAAGGGCCCGCTAGGATTCTGTAAAATTTCAGTCTGCTTCAGTCTGCTGGTATATAGCAATCAAATGCAGAAGTACTCAAATCGATGAAGAATTTAACATATCAAAAAATTAAGAAATATATTTACAACTCTTTTTTCTATATTTGAATTTATATTTTATAACATATAGTTAACTTCAAAGAAGATAAAGTCTTATATAATGTAGTATATACTATTACAATCAACTATTGTTGATGACAGCTTTTTATCTTATGATATTAAAGTCTTATTCTGAATTTTATTATTATAAATGTATTTTAATTTTTGAATTGGACACGTTTTTCTAATAAGTTAATTGTAGACATGTAGACCATTTTATACACATCATTAGAATAACTGAAAAAATATAAAAGAATTCATACATCTTCTTTGAAGTCAACTATATGTTATAAAATATAAATTTAAATATAGAAAAACGAGTTGTAAATATATTTCTTAATTTTTTGATATGTTAAATTCTTCATCGATTTGAGTACTTCTGCATTTGGTTGCTACCAGCAGACTGAAGCAGACTGAAATTTTACAGGATCCTTGCGGGCCCTTGTAGCCTCTTATCCTTTTCACTATAAATTCTTTTTATGGTGGACGGAGAGAAGAACCTAGGACAAGAGCCTTTTTTCCCTATATATATATTTTTTTATTTGACGCACCTTGTTTCTTCTTGTACAGTGTCTATTGACATGTGTTGTTCAATGTTCAAGGCGTAACACTCATCGTTGTCCATTATTGTGCTTCTGGAAAAAAGTTGATTTGAGTTATGTGTTAAATTTAATTTTTCTAATATTTTTATAATAAATGCAAAAATAGCTTACACATTATTGTTTTCATTTTCCATTGATACTGTTACATCCGTTGATACTGTAGAAGCTGTAGTACTGCTGTAAAATAATATATGTTTAATTATTTTATATTACTATCAAAAATATTCTGAAGTATCACAAAACTAGATTTTCCAAATAAAGAGTAATTAAAACTAATATAAATAAAAACTTACTTATTATTAGTGAACTCTAAACATCTTGTTGGTACAGCATCTGGATGAAGGCGAGCTCGACTTTTGACGATTTTATATTGATTTTCCTCAAAATGTACATGGCACAATCGACAATTGCGGTGAGCATACTCGGGGCCTTTTGGTATTAAATCCAATCTTCTGCATGCTTGAACCCATGCCAACCACCTGTATATGTCAGAATAATTAATTAAATTACGCAAATAATGAAATAATGATGTAAACAATTATTAAAATAGTATTGTACCTATCATGTTCATTTGGAAAAAGGAAGAAGTGTCGTTTTTCCACATTTATGGTGCTCATACATCCTGTCACTGCACACCAATGAGTTTCTCTTTTAACGCTTTTAATAGTTTTTTCCATTTTCTAATTCCTTTCTCGTAGCAAAAAATCTGAAACAAAGCTAAGATCAAAGTGCTCTCAAAGAAAAGAAAACCTGTATAAAAATTTATACAGGTTAACTTTCCTTCCTATACTTCCAATACACAAATCACTTCACAATCACTTCACAAATCTCTTCACAATCACATACTTTACAATCACACACTTCACACAATTTTTTTCCGACTTTTATCAAGTCAATCTATAGCTGTCTATATCACTTTAACGCCTTAGCATTTAAATGTGCCTCTAAATCCGTTAGAAAAGGAAAGACAGTAAGAAGAAAAGAGACAGAGGTAGTGCTTTATTTCGCGCATGCGCAATCCGTTTTGGCCAACACGAAATCAGAGGAGTTGCGCTACTGTATATACTGTGGCGCGGGTGGTCTTGCACGACGCATATATTCGGCGCGAAACACGTGTCTTGATAAGTCTATGTTACATCGCTTTCTATAAATTTTTCTGTATTCGCTCCGTGCGTTTCAGGTCGCGCCATCTACCGCTATCGCCATGCAAATAAAAGTGGAAACAACGAGATATATTTACAGACAGTTTGCAAAAAAAATATAAAAAACAACTTTAACGTGTGATTATTACCAAAGCTTCAAAGCAGCCTGTGCAATAGATGCAGTGTATTTTTTTACATTTTACTGTTAATAATTTCGGTAAGTAAAAATTGCTATACGCGCGCAATCTATGATTGTTACTATATAATTGGAGGTTAACTGCACAACGGTATTTATGTCACTTTAATTACTGGAACTCCTATTTTTTATATCAGAAAACAATAAATAATAACTACTGCTAATTAAATATTGCTCTTAACTGATCTCAACGTGGCGAGAATGTTTTGCTCTTGCGTTTCGATACGTCATGCCGCGTTTTTCGTCCACGCGATACACGTGCCCCGTTGCGAACACGCGGAACGAAAGGGGCCGCTTCGGCCGCGGCCGTCCGGCCGTCATTTCGTCTGTATGTATGTATGTATGTGTGTGTGTGTGTATGTGCCAAATTTACCGAAATTTCTATAACTCTAGAACTATATAATCAACCAAATCTTAACGAATTAATTATATATGGAATAGGGGTAGAAAAAACTGAAGAATATAATAGAATTAATAAAAATTGCTAATAATCAAGGGGTTCTTTTTTTTTTAAATGTTATTGCTCTAACGTCTGTAATTTTTTAGATATATATCAGAGTGCATTTTTTTTTTTAATCGATAGAGTATCATGTAAGGAAGGTTGGGATTGAATTTGGCAATGATTGATAAAACAGCGGTTGTCTTTTAATAAAATTTTGAATTTTTGTAGAAATGTTTATGCTTTAACTTCCGCAAATTCGAAGATATCGATCTATTTCTAATTTTATTATATTTTTCAGTCTTTTCTACCCCTATTTCATATAAATTTTAAGATTTGGTTGATTAAATCCAGCTTTTTAATAATAATAGCCTAGTTGAATAGGAAAATATTCCACTCTGAGTTCACTATTCTCTCACCCGAGCGCTTTCGTAGCTCGTAGCTATCCCCTCCAACCAAACGCACAGAGCGAATACCTACTCGTGAAGAATAGCTCTTATGTGTGTATTTTATCGCCCCGGTAAAAAGAGCTGTTTGTCGGAGTCTGTCAAGGTTTTAGAACCGAAATTTTTGTGTGCCTCTCCCCCCGTAAAAAATATTCGTAAATATTATTGTTATTAGCAGAGAACTTTAAATTTAATGCTCGAAAAATTTAAGTTATAAAATTAATTGTTGCTGCCGGCAATTTACAGTATAACATTCCATAGATACTGAGATTTTTGGCGACGTCTGGCACGGTGTTAGACCCGTGATTTTTGTCTGTCATTTCATATACAGATTATTAAACACGTATACAATAAGCAAAAAAAATTTTAACTTTACAGAAATGACGTGAATGTTATTAAGTCTTAAGGTAGCTACTGCGTTGCAGTGAGTCAAAATAGAGTCTCCAAAAAAATTTTTTATTAATGTATTAAAAAATGTATATTTGGTATCACCTTGTTCAGTGCAATTTCTAGTTTCCAGAAATGTATAATAACACCATGTAATTAATTCCAGATACAGGTAATTAATTAAAAACGAAGTGTCTTACACACGGGTACCAACTTCACATTTGTCAAAACGACTGTAATAAAAAATCTAAAAAATTGGGTGCAATATAGGCATAAGTTTCTCAACTATCATAATAATGATAAAAAATGACTTTCTGGAAGTTTTGCGTCATTAATTCTGATTATTTTGACATTGGTGCCGAAAGTGAGGTTAGGTGCGGTCCGCGCTACTGTCAAGTTTTGATGGCCGACTAACTTCTCCCTTCTCTGTTAGCTACATTTTGTTTGCTTTAATATTGAATATCTTTTTATTGCAATGGTAAACTAACGTTTTTTTTCTTTTAAATCATTCGTAATAGTTCAATTGATAAGATCTTCTGTTTTCCAAATTTTAATCTTTTTTTAAAATACTCGTAAAATCTCGTTAATTACGATTTTGCACGTCGTTCACATATAACCTAATGTAAAACTGACCAACTTTGAATGCTTATATTTCCGTAATTACGTGGTAAAAAATCGTGAATTAATTCCTGATCACGTATAATGCCCTATAGAATAACATAGTTTAATGCCAATAAAAAATCTTTGTTTTCGCTAATGCAGTAGCTACCTTAAGCAGTTATACCCTGATCTGGCAATACTTTAGACCCCACCTACAGGTCTGGCAACATTTGCAAGTACTTTACAATATTATATAGTACACGTAAAAAAATTTTCAGCCGTACACATATGACGTTTTTCATCCTCGATATTTTACAGCTAAGGGCGTACGCCCCCGCTAAACGCACCACCGGCCAGCAGCCAGACTTGCGCTTTCTTAATTTGCAACATTGCCACAATCGTTTGAGGTTGAAAATTTCCTTAAACAAATGACGTTGGTATTTTCGTAGCCAGCTCTCGGTCTATTACTTATGAGTGCATGGAGGAATTACTAAAGAAAGGTCAGGTGATCTGAATTGTACATTCATATCATACTGGTCACTATAGGTCTTTTATTTTCTTTATCTATTATTCCCGGATTCTCTCGCACATGAGCCTCCGTCTCTTTTTCGTGCCGTGGTTTCTTTATTTGTTCCTGAATTCTTTTGGGAGCTTTTTCAAGTTCCATATTGATATATATCTTCTGCACCGCATTTTTTAGGTACTTCTAGATTATCATCAACCATCTCTCAGATTCGCTTGAAACTTCACGGAGAGAATTTTTTGTTATATTTTACCCTTAAATTCACTACAAACTTGGGACAACTTGGCAACCAAGGGATTTTTAAAATATACAAAAGACATTTTACGAACAACGTGATAAAAATTACCATGCAGATTGGTAAATATTGAAAAATTATTGAAATTTCCTAGATATATTTTAGTAAAATTAATCAAATATATTTTATATTTTAATGAAATAGATATTAATATTTCTTATTATGGTGGATATTAATCAGAATAGCTCACATAAAATTTTTGGTGGTACATGTTGTCCCACAACTACCGTGATTTCAGGGTAAATTTTAATAGAAAATTCTTTCCTAGAATCGATGTTTTCTAATCGACGAGAGTGATACTTTTCTGAATTACAATAGCTTAAAAAAAAGGAGCTTTTTCGTGAATTAGAAATATATCCTAATGCCGCGTTCTCCAGAGTTAATTTCGAGAAAGTTTTCACTCGCAAATTTCACATTACAGGTCCGCTGAGATTTCGCCACCCGCGGCCGGTCGAGCGCTGGTCGGGCGTGCTGAACGCGACCATTCTGCCGAATAGTTGCGTCCAAATTTTCGACACGGTATTCGGCGACTTCCCCGGCGCCACCATGTGGAACCCGAACACACCGCTGAACGAGGACTGCCTGTACGTAAACGTGGTGGTGCCGTATCCCAGGCCTAAGAGTGCCGCTGTCATGGTATGGATATTCGGTGGTGAGTTCCGTAGAGCGCGATTTCGCCGACAAAATCTCCGTTTCTTACATGGACGGAGATGGCTCCAAAAAGAATTATCGAAATTTCTTTTGTGTGAGAAACACATCTCCAGCTGTCACCTTCTTTCAGGCGGTTTCTACTCCGGCTCGGCTACCCTCGACGTGTACGACCACAAGACTCTAGTATCGGAGGAGAACGTGATCTTGGTGTCAATGCAATATCGCGTGGCCAGTCTTGGCTTCCTGTACTTCGGCACGTCTGACGTGCCCGGTAATGCTGGTCTCTTTGACCAAATGATGGCCCTGCAATGGGTGCGCGACAACATCGCCGCGTTCGGCGGCAACCCCGAGAACGTGACGCTCTTTGGCGAGAGCGCTGGCGCGGTTTCCGTCTCCATGCATCTTCTCTCTCCACTGTCCAGGTCTGTTTTAATTGTTTATCTACTTATAATTTATAACACTAGAACACACAGACACGCGCTACGCGCGCGCGAATTATCTTTAATATTATACTGTTACTGTTACATTTATTTACCTCTTGATACATGTACAAAAAAACCACAATAATTATGATAACTTTAATTATTACAAAGTTATTAAAATGTTAAAATTTTACATTTGAATTAAATGAATGTCGCCTCTTTCCTTCACTAAAGAAAGAAATCTGCGATTCCAGGCACCTCTTCAACCAAGCCATCATGCAGTCGGGCTCACCGACCGCGCCGTGGGCGATAATCTCGCGCGAAGAATCGATTGTGCGTGGCATCCGGTTGGCCGAGGCGGTCGGCTGTCCGCACAATCGCCACAATCTGCGCGAGGTGATCGACTGCTTATTGACAAAGGACGCGGAGGACCTGGTGAAGAACGAATGGGGCACTCTCGGGATCTGCGAGTTCCCGTTCGTACCGGTGATCGACGGTGCGTTCCTTGATGAAACGCCCCAACGCTCTCTTGTCACATCGTCCTTCAAGAAGACCAACATCCTGATGGGCTCCAACACCGAAGAGGGCTTCTACTTCATCATCTATTACCTGACGGAGCTGTTCCGCATCGACGGCGCCGAGGATGTAAAGGTGACACGCGATCAGTTCATCAGCGCCGTCTCCGAGCTGAATCCCTACGTGAATCAAATTGGCCGTAACGCAATCATCTATGAGTATAGCAACTGGCTGCATCCGGACGATCCGCACGCAAATCGCGACGCCCTCGACAAGATCGTCGGCGATTACCAATTCACCTGCAACGTCAACGAATTTGCCGGCCGTTATGCCGATAGTAGTACTGTCTACATGTACTACTATAAGCATAGGTAAAGAAAAGATCGATTTTCGTAATTTTGTTTTTTGTAAATATTTAAATCTCGCTTCGCGTGTACTTGGCACGAGACACGACCGTGTCCCTTAATTAAAAAAATATTAATTTTAAAAGAGGAGCAATTTTCTAGGAGGCGTTCCCTAGAATGTATAAGAATATTCGTAATAAATATTCTTATATAATAATAAATATTAGTAATAAATATTACAATTAATTATAATATTTATTACTAATATTTGTAACCCTCTCTTGCATGTGTGGGAAGTTTCATTAAAATCAGAATTTTGGAGTTCGCGAGGTTCTTTTGTTAGTATAATTAATAATTTAAAATTGATTTATGATTTATAAATGTTTTATTTATACTAGTTTCACATCCCTATTAAGCACCTAAAGAGAAAATATGCGAAAAAAGACTAAAATTTTTGCATACACCTAATATTTCTTAAATTGCGTACGATTAAAAAAACACGACTTGTATCAGATCCAGGAATAATCCATGGCCGCGATGGACCGGAGTCATGCATGCCGACGAGATAAGCTACATCTTCGGAGAACCGCTAGATTCATCCAAGGGCTACACGCATGAAGAGGTGCAGCTCTCAAAGAGGATGATGAAATATTGGGCGAACTTCGCGAAAACGGGGTAAGATGAATAATTAATTTAACCTTTTTGTATGTGATTTCATATAGGCACGGCAATATATATAAACATGTAATTTGTATGATCGGTCAGGGATCCGAACATTGGCGAAAGCGGCGAACTGACTCTGGCTTACTGGCCGCCGCACACCGCTGCCAATAAAGAGTACCTGACCTTAGACCTCAACAATACAGAGATCGGCAGCGGTCCCAGAGTGAGACAGTGCACTTTCTGGAAGAAGTATCTGCCTCAGCTGCTCGCCGCTACGTGTAAGTGTCCCATCGGGACTACACGTGAACGAAAACGACGAGGGTCGCGATTCATTGAACCGCCGAGGTCACGCGTTACGCCCGTATCGCACTAGCAATTGGCGATTGCGTCTATGTTTGCGTTTACGTCTCTTGACCAATCAGAAAGTAGCTGCTGGCGATTGCGATTCACACGATTTCCGTTCTGATTGGTCAAACGTAAATGCAAACGTAAATGCAATCGTTTAATCGCTAATGTCGATTAACTACGTCTTATTTTGCAGAAGTTTATTGTATATAGAAAAAGCGTAGAAATATCTTACGCGAAACTACGTCTTATTACAACATATAAATTTTTATTTTAATGCCAATGTACGATTAACTACGTCTTATTTTGCAGAAGTTTATTGTATATTTTGAAAAGGTGTAGAAACATCTTACGCGAAACTACGTCTTATTACAGCATTAATTAAATTTTTATTTTGATGAGAATTTACGATAAACTACGTCTCGTTTGCAGAAGTTCATTGTATATTTTCAAAAGTTGTAAAACTTTTTTACGAGAATATGGCGGTCGCTGCCACCACCATATCTTCAACAATCACTTTCTCTTTTTCCTCCGACATGTGCTGCTGGTTCGGTATACTATGCCCACGTATGATTTGATTAATATTATTCCTGGTATAAAAGAAACAGCAAATAATGTGAAGCAGCGATATTTTTCAATGATTGATACTTC
Source organism: Temnothorax ravouxi (assembly GCA_030770255.1). Lineage (NCBI taxonomy): Eukaryota > Metazoa > Arthropoda > Insecta > Hymenoptera > Formicidae > Temnothorax > Temnothorax ravouxi. Next base: position 66,484 of record JASTWP010000526.1, read on the forward strand.
TCAGGAATATCGACAATAGCCCAGTAAAATGACTCGAAATTTGTCGATTTGGAGAAAATAATACTGACTGGGCTGAAACTTTGTAAACAGGGTTGTTTTAGGATACTATTCAACATATTAAAAGTCCCCACGTGTAGACGCTGCGTTGTGGGCAGGGGAGGGTCCAAAAGGTCCAAAAAATCCGTTTTTCGCAAATAATTCGGAAAATATCAACTTTACGGAAATTTATGTAGATATCAAAATTGTAGCTTACAAAATTCTGCACAATTTCATTTTTTATTCAAGTCTGTACGACCAAATGGAGCAGAGATAGAAGTTTTTTAAACATCGGTAGTTTTGCGACGCAACGAAAACGCGTACGCGCGTCGCGCATTTTTCGCTAATATCTCGAAAATAGACTCTCGAATCGAAAAATGTTTACATGAACACTAATATAAAAAAATACTCACATTTTATGAACCAATTGCTATTTTATACTTGTATATTTGAAATGTACATGTCTAAAAACACAGTAATTCACACATGTAATTCACAATGTTCATAGATAATCCAGCCGCAAGAATTCATTAACCCTATTGCTCTTTCGTGTTCCACAAGTTTCTAACAGTTGTTTGTTTCGGAAAACAAATAATTGTTAGATAATCTCCCCCACCCCTAAAAAAAGTTGTTATAGTAGGGAACATTAGGTAGAAATTTCAAAGTCCTGAGAGCCGACAAAACGGCGTGGTGTTGACTTTGCCCCGGACGTCAATTTTCACTTTTGTCGCTTCAAAAATTTCAAAATTTTGAAAATATCCAAAAACGATTATCGGATTCATATAGAGCATCAAATTTTTCATGAAAATCACTTACATATAGGTTTGCAAGAGTAGGGCTCGATGAAAAAGTAGAAATTTTCGAGAGATCAGAAAAATTACTTTTTACCATCAAAAACGCTTATGTTGCGCTAAAAATTACACCATAACTCAGAATGTCATCAAATCCCGTTGATAATACTGGCACATAAAGACGCATTTACAGTAGGAAAGGCAAGTTTCTATAACAGATTTAAATTAGCAAAAAGTCTAGTGTGAAGTTTGCTCCGATGTCGAATTAGCCCCGGTCTTTCTTATTTAAAATATTATTGTCGTTAAAAAAAAATTTGACATTCCACAAAGGATAATTATAGCTCAGAGGCAGGTAGAAGAGATGGAGAGGAGCTACAATTATAAAAAAAATTAATTTTTTACATAAAAAATATTTGTCACACTTCAAATTCATTTTTTCTTATTCAGAAATTCTTTTTCTAGCATCCTTTAAGTCCTTAAAGTCCTTCTGTACCATTTAAAAATTACCAAATTTGCGGCGACAAAATTAAGTATTCTTATTTAATTAATAATTATCTCATTTTTTTTCTCATTCGTACTACTTTTAGCTTTAATTTGTGTGTTTGATCATTAAGCTTCGTCAATTGGTTCGTGAGTTATGATTTTTTAAATAAAACGAGTTGTAACGTGTTTGCCGCGCCGCGCGCCGCATACTGGCTTCGGACTCTTCTCAATCTTTAGTACCTACGTACAGTACTATTGGTCCTAAAAATATCGGCCTAGTACCAAACGATTCAGAAAAACCCCAAGAATAACTTCTGACACTTCAATAAGTACAGAAAAATTGTTAAGGACACGTTTTTTCATCATTTCAGGCGACTCATAGTGATGATCTGCTACATACGTAAACTTACCTGTCTTTTGAAACTCCAGTTTCCCATCATGATGCCTTCAAAATTATATGTCATAAACTCTATTTTATAGGAAATTTTGTCAGCTTTAATTTCGGTCTCTTGAAGTTTTTTCGTAAAGTTAATAGAAACGGAGATTTTTACAAAAAAAGGAATGATAATGCAATTTTTCCACAATTTATCAAAAATACAGCAATATTTATGAACTTTATTTTTAAATAAAACATACTTTGCGAAGGACTTATACTACTCCAGCACGTTCATACATATATGAAGTAATGAAAACAAGGTAAAATAAATTTTTGAAAAATTATTATCCATATATTTTTGGACTAAAATGTTAATTTAACAAAAATTGATTTTTTTTCTTCAATATTTAAACGTCTGTAAATCATCAACGTTTCAAAGAAAAAAAGTCTACGACCTCTCATTTTAAAGATAATTAAAATATCTTCAAGAAAAATACATAACATTACTGCCTCCAACCAATTAGAAAAAGTTATTTTCCAAAATGCACTGAAAAATGACATTTCTTCATGTTTTTTGCTCTTAACTTCAAGCTATCTTTACCAAAATGGATTTATGCATACATCAACATGTTCAAAAATTTATTTTCTTTAACTTTTATTATACATACTATATGTGTACGACCTATACTTTCAGAGTTAATACTGATTTTTACATGCAAAACATCCACTATCAACATAAAATAAAATTGTCTTTTAATTAATAACGTGGCGAATTTGGACCGTACAGAAATGAATAAAAAACGAAATTGTTCATAATTAGATACTCTACAACTTTTATTTAAAACATTTTTTGATTTGAGAATCTATTTTCGACATAGCGAAAAATGCGCGACGCGCGTACGCGTTTTCGTTGCGTCGCAAAACTACCAATGTTTAAAAAAATTCTATCTCTGCTCCATTTAGTCGTACAGACTTGAATAAAAAATGAAATTGTGCAAAATTTTGTAAGCTACAATTTTGATATCTACATAAATTTCCGTAAAGTTGATATTTTCCGAATTATTTGCGAAAAACTGATTTTTTGGACCTTTGGGCCCTCCCCTGTCCGCAACGTAGCGTCTACACATGGGGACTTTTAATATGTTAAATAGTACCTTAAAACAAATCTGTTTACAAAGTTTCAGCCCAGTCAGTATTATTTCCTCCAAATTTTGTCATTTTACTGGGCTGCAAACCGTCGCTAGCGATGTATATCGGAATACTTTTCTACCGCTGGCGAATCTGTTTGTCCTGTCTGGAGAGAACTCCGAACCTAATTATTAAAATCGCACCGCGACTGTGTTACAGCAAAACTGGATGCCGGATCCAAGGAGACGTGCGGCAGTACGAGCCTCGCTGACTCCGGTGCAACCCGGATACTTCTGATCTTGAGCCTGTTATTGACTGGCCTCACTACTCTGCCTCACATCCAGCACGACGTCAGAGGTATCGTTTAGCTCCTGGTTGCCGCCGCCGCCGCCGCTGGATCGGTGGTCGGCCGTCGAGCCGCCGTCCTAGCCCCGTCGAGCAGCAGAAGCGTCAGCATCGGCATTGGCATCAACATCAGCAGTAGCAGCAGGGACCCCGGGGGTCCAGAGTGGCTCGAGCTGCTCCACACTGCGTAAAGTCGCGCGCGAGTAAATCCCGCCTGAGAGAACCGAACGGCGGATCAGCTTTTCATGGTCTCTTTCCTCGCGCGCGGCAAAAGACCGGCGGGACTGATCGATCGGAAGTGTCGTGACTTACGCGCGCGACTCTCCTTCTGTTCGCTGAAGTTGCGATCTCCTCCTCGCTCGGTCCTCGCTCGCAACGAAGAAGGAACGCGTAGCCGACGCGCTATGGATAGAATATTTCCAGGAGGGTTGCTCGCTCTCTCTCTATTGACTTTTATTTCCGCTTTCGCAAAATCGTCCTTGGATTGTCGGCGGTCGCGCGCCAGCGGGCCACAAAAACGAAAAAGAACCCTACTGACATTCTGCCGCGTGTCCCGACAAAGAACGCGCGAGTAAGATCCGAGGGAACAATTCCACTCTCCCCTATCCCCGGGAATCGTATCCCCGGGGTCCCTTGGGCCCATGTCTCTAGCTAACTAGCTAACTAAGTTATATAACACAAGTACCGTTACAACGTAAGTAGATATGTAAAAAGGAGAGAAAGAGAGAAAAAAAGAGGGAAAAAAAGAGAAAGATTGAGCGGGAGAAAGGAGAGTTACTTGCTAGTTCACAGTAAGACATAAGAAAAAACCGTTATCACATAAGGCAATTAAATGGCAAAAAGAGGAAACAAAAAAAACAGAAAAAAGTTATAAAACGATTTATCAGAAGTCTCTACAAAGGACTCTAAACGATTATAATCCCACCCGATAATTACAATAAAGATAATGAGAAATAATAATGATATTAACGATAACGGTAATTAAAATTAACGATAACGAATAAATATAGCAGCACGTGATAACGGTACTATTATTAGGAATAATAATAATGACAATTATAAGTAAATCAAACAATCGATTTCGAAACTATAATGATAGAAATGACCATGCGTAATGCGGGGGGGGGGGTGAAGACGAATGCCAACGGAAACAAGAAAAGGAAAGGAAGACAGGAGGCGAAAGAGATGCGGACAATCTACACTTTCTACGGGAGAAAAACTGGAGAAAAACTAGAGAAGGGAAGAAAATGAACTCGTCGAGCAAACAGAGGAGGCGTAAAAGAAGACGAGAGTCCTCACGCGATTGATCTTCAGGCAGAGAGGTAAGTCCCTTAAGACAGTTTATCGATGTGTTTTCGATGAAAGAGAAGGAGCGCAAACTTTCGATCGGCTGACTCGCAAATACGAATTACAGAGTCGCCATTCTTTTCTCTCTCTCTCTCTCTCTCTCTCTCTGTATCTTCAAGGTGCGTCACGGTGAGGGGAGGTCAGGCCCCTCTCAACTTTTAATCTCGAAGCGATACTGTCTGAAAGAAATACCCGCATAGAAATTTCTTTGGGATCTAATTGGGATCCAGTCCGATTTCCCAAAATAATTATGGATTCTAGCGATAGCGATAGCGACAGCGACAAAGTTGCCGACAAAGCTACAGTTTAAATAAGTAAAAAACTATTACGGTTGTTATCGCATATTTTGAGTTGTGTGTATCAAGGGAATACCCGCAGAGAGGATTAACCCGCGCAATTCTTTGACCTTAAGACCCGTGTTCTTAACATCGCAGCCATTTATACACAATTACACACACACACACACACATTTTTTGTAATGTAAAGGTGTTACCGATTTCTGCTCGAAAAGTTACATGTATAAGTTGTAAATGTAATTTTTATATAGAACTAGCTTTTTTTTGTAAATCCCTTTACCAATCATCGCTCAAATCAATCACTTTTACATTCTGTATCTGTAATTTTTAATCACTTTTATTTATATAACAGTGCGCAGTGATAATTATATATCAAAATGAATTATGCGCTATGCGCATCAGTAAAAATTTTTCCAATTAAAGTTTGAAAAACCTGCTTGCGGTATGGCGCTGCTCCGTGTCATTGCTGCTAGTGGGCTCCCGGTCAATTGTTGGTCTTTGATTCTTGGTCTGTTCTCCGTGGTTGGGGTCATCTCTGTCTCTGTCAGAGTGTAAGCTGGTTTGAGGCGTTCTACGGAGATGTTTACGGCAACAAGTTTTTACCATCCAGATGGGAAACAGAGCCGCTGTCCGCTTGACGACTTTGTATGGATCGTCGTAGCGGGGATGCAGTGCGCCCGTTAGCGCGTCGTATCTCACGAAGACGTAGGGTGATTTTTCTAGTTCCTGGTGCACGAATACGTTTTTCCTGCCGTGTCTCTTTAGTTTAGGTGTTATAGGTGAGCTATGTGGTTGTGTAATCGGGCAATGAAGTCCGCCTCGTCTGTCCCTTTTTCGTTCTTGTTTGTGTTGAAGAACTCTCCTGGTAAATGGATCGGTTCTCCATACACCATCTCCGCAGACGTTGCTGCAATGTCCTCTTTGAGGGCTGCCCTGATGCCTATGAGGACTACTGGCAAGATTTCGGTCCATGCTTCCGTCTCATGGCATCTAATAGCTGTTTTAAGTTGCCGGTGGAATCTCTCCACCATCCCGTTGACTTGCGGGTGATAGGCCGTGGTTCTCCAATGCTTGGTCCCGGTTAACTGCATCAGGCGTCGGAACAAGTCGGACTCGAACTGGCGTCCTTGGTCGGTGGTGACTCTTTCCGGTATCCCATATCGGACCATCCACTGAGAGAAGAGTTGTCTTGCGATGGTTTCTGCCGTAATGTCTTCTACCGGGATTGCCTCGGGCCAGCGTGTCGATCTGTCTATGATTGTTAGGCAGTATCTGCACCCATTGGATGTTGGCGGTCTCACTAGATCCAAGTGGATGTGCTGGAGTCTGCGTGTCGGTTAGAGGAATGTCCCGGTGGCGGGACGGTTGTGTTTCCCGACCTTGGCACATTGGCATTGGAGGCATGCCCTTATCCATTGCTGGCAATCCTTGTTGACTCCTGGCCATACGAATCGCTGCGCATTATGCGCATTATGGATTAGCGGGGATGGTCAGGGTGGTCAATGGTCATTTTTAGATATGAATAATATGGATTATATGATTATACCATATTTATATATGTTTAAAAACATTTTTTTACCACGGAGTGATACGATTGGTACACAAAACACTGCAGCAGCAGTTTTTTGGATGGTCAGGGTTAGCGGGGGATTGGGTTGTGGATGGGGTAGAAGCGTCGCTTGGACAAGGCTCCTCTTACAATGCTCGAAGGCGGCTTTTAGTTCCGGTGTCCATTCGACCGGCGTCTTTTCTTTTTTTCTGTTTTTCGGCGAGTACGTCATTCAGTACTGCTTGTTCCTTTGCTGCGCTTGGCACGAATCGGCGATAGAAATTGATCGTGCCGAGAAATTGTCGGAGTTGTTTTATGGTCTCTGGTTTCCGGAAGTTTCGCATCGCTTCTACCTTTTCTGGCAGTGGTCGTGTTCCGTCCTTTGGGACGAGGTATCCCGGGAATCGTACCTCTGGCACCCCAAAGGTGCATTTGACCGGATTCAGTCGTATCCCGTACTGTTGCAGGCGCCCGAATACTTCCCTCAGATGGCGCTCATGCTCTTCCTCGTTTGTGGAAGCTATCAATATGTCATCGATGTAGGCATAGCAGAAATCTAGTCCTCGTAATACCTCGTTGATGAATCGTTGGAATGTTTGTGCGGCGTTTCTTAGGCCGAACGGCATGTATATATATTCGTATATGTATACATGCCGTTCGGCCTAAGAAACGCCCCTATACAACGTATAGGCCGAAGGGTGTGATGATGGCTGTCTTCGGTATATCCTCCGGGTTGACTGGTATCTGATTGTATGCTCTGACCAGATCTATTGTTGAGAAAATGGTCTTTCCGTGAAGAGACTGTGAGAAGTCTTCGATATGTGGTACCGGATACCTGTCCGGCTTGGTCCGCCTGTTTACTGGGCGGTAGTCTCCACATGCTCTACATTGGTCCGCTTTCTTGGGGACCATATGCAGTGGTGCTGCCCACGGACTCTTTGAAGGCCGGATTACTCCTTTTCGTTGTAATAGGTTGAATTCTATCTTCGCTGCTTTTAGTTTGTCCGGCGCCAGGCGTCTCGGTCGGCAGGCCTCCGGTGGATCCTCGTATTTCCGCGCCTTGTCTTTAAAGGTCCGGTGATAAAAGCAGTGTTCCGTTGTAAATCCCCTGGTGTGGCTATGGCTGCGGCTGCGGTCGCGATTTCGCTCTCTGCTGCGGGACTGATTCTCTCTCCATCGCTTCCTTTCCTTGGAAAACTGTGTCGTTAGAGCTGCTACCTGTTTTGTTAACGCCTGGATCTGCGCTTCCAAAGATGTCTTTTCTGTGCCTGCTGTCTCTACTGCCGCAGTGATTGCGCGGTCGTTGACTTCATGTATGCGGTCGGCTTGCTCTGCGACCTCTTCTAATCGGTCTCCTTGACGTGTTGCTAAGATGATCTGCATCTGGGCTGGTAATCTCCCCAGCCAGTGTTCGGAGTAGGCTATCTGGCACTGCGGTGCCTGTCAGTCCTCGCAGGTGGCGTAGGAATTGTGATGGCTTCCTGTCGCCGAGTTGCTCGTGCTCCAATAGCTGTCGCGTTCGTTGCTCCTGGGATGCTGACAGCCGCTGTGTGAGCGTCCGTTTCAACGTCCCGTATGTGGAGATGTGACAACGTCCTTTATCTCCTTGGTAAATCTCGTATCTATTTGCGATAGATATTTAAATTAAGAAAGGGTTTTTTAATTTTTATGAACATGAAGTTAATTTAAATATACTTAAAGATCAAAATTCCTTTACAAATATCTGATTTTTCAAACAGATGCGCATAGTAATATTACTACTCGTTACTCTCTCTTTTATTTTCAGAATACCACTTCTTTAATTTCCATCTTTGTATTTAGTAGTTTTTAATTTTTTTATTATTTAACTTTACTTTAGGCAGCAGTCTAGAGTTTATTTTTTTTTTTTTTAACTAACTTTATAATCAATTAATTTTTTTTGGACTTTGTTTTTTACTATTATAATTTTTGTTTTTATTAAGTTTTTTTAAGTTTTTTGTGGCGGCTGGGAGCGCCTCGAGAGACGGCGGTTCAACCACCACATCGCGCGCTTGCAAGCGCGCCCCTACAGAACGGCAACCCGTTCTCTGTGTCCTGCCGGGTAAGATTGCCAGCAGCACGGCAACCGGCCGCGCGTAGTAAGCACACGTGCTTTCGGCATGATAAAGGATAACAACAAGCTTGCACCGCTAGGCGGCTGAGCAATTAATTATAGTAAAAATGAAGTATTTTTTACTATATATGTATTAAATTTTTAGAAAATTTTACCTTTTCATATTTTTGTGCCGTAACCAGGAGTTGGGTGCTCAGGGTCGGCACAGGATTCGAGAATTTCGGGTCGGAGAAAGTATTAACTCGTCGCACTGTATTTAATGAACTTGAAATATATTTCTTGTGTCAAGTTAGCAATCATCTGCATATAATTACCAACAGTTTTAAAAAGTTTAAAATAATGTGTTTTTCATAAATTTTAAATTCTTAGGAGAGGACAGGAGGTCCCATCGATAAGTTCGATGTGACAATATGGGAAATTAAATTGTACAATTAATGTGCTTTGTCATCAATTTTAAATTCTTGTGGGAAGACAGGAGGTTCCATCAATAGAATTTGATGGGACAAGTATGGGATATTAAATTGTACACTTAATGTAAAGGTATGGCGCCGGGGAAGTCGCCGAATACCGGCGTGCCGAAGATTTGCACGCAACTGTTCGGCAGAGTGGTCGCGTTAATGTGCTTTGGGAGATTAATCTGCAGAATTAATTTGTTTTTCATAAGTTATCGCCTGTCACGGCGGCGTATCTTTCTCGCGCAGCCTGGAAATTTACACTATTATTTAGCGGAGGATTCGCCCCGAGTGTAAATCTCAGTTGGGATGAAGAACTCTCTGCCCCGTCGAGCGTCGGGACAATAATTTTTACTTGCGCAATTAATGTGCTTTTTCATAAATTTTAAATTCTTGTGGGAGGACAGGAGGTTCCATCAATGAGTTTAATGGGACAAGTATGGGATATTAAATTGTACAATTAATGTGCTCTTTCATAAATTTTAAATTCTTAGAAAAGGACAGGACGTCCCATTAATAGGTTTGCTGGGACATGTATGGGAGATGAATCTGTAAAAAATTATGTGCGCTCTTTCATAAATTTTAAATTCTTAGGGGAGGAAGAAAGTCCCATCAATGAGGTACTTTGAAAGGGATGGATGAGGAGGTTACAGAAAAAACACTTAGTTTTCTCATCAAATTGAGATGTGAAAATTTGCATAGCAAAGTCACCATTTTGAAGTGAGAGAGTAGGAAATTAGCAAATTGAATCCACAACGTATTGCTACGCACTCAAAGCTCCTCTATGAGGAATCTTGTATTTTATTAGATGCATAATTTTTAATTTGGCTTCCTCATAGAGGAAGCTTTTCGCGCGTAGCAATACGTTGTGGATTCAATTTGCTAATTTCCTACTCTCACTTCAAAATTGTGACTTTGCTATGTGCAAATTTCCACATCTCAATTTGATGAGAAAACCAAGTCCAAATTTCTAATTTGCACAATTTTAATTTGATAAGGAAGCAAATTTTTAATTTGCACAATTTTCTTTCAAATTTTTTTATAAAATTTACAAGCTGCATCTTCTTACTTTTTTCCTAAAAATCTATCTGCTTCTATCCTTTCTTAACTTTCTTTAACTATACTTTTTTGTTTATATTAATTTTGTTTTTGATCACGTATAAAGCTAGGTCTAATCATCCAAATCTTAAAAAATTATATATGAAATAGGGGTAGAAAAGACTGATAAATATAATAAAAATAGAAATAGATCAATATCTCCAAATTTGCGAAAGTTAGAGCAACCACGGACATTTCTAAAAAACGTTAAATCATTTTTTTTTTTTTAAAGAACCCCTTTACCGACTATCGCCAAATTCAATACCAACCTTTCTTGAATGATACTCTATCGATTAAAAAAAAAATACATCCCGATATCTAAAAAATTACGGAAGTTAGGGCACATACGGACAACAACATACTCACAATTCACACACACATACACTCATACATACATACATACACACAGACACTTTGTACAAAAAAGTGATTTTTCGACGTTTTAGAACATTCTAAAAAGGAAGGAAGAGGGTATTTACAAACTGTTGAATTAGAGAGAGAGGGAGGAGGAAACGGAGAATGCGACAGAAAAATAGACAAGAGAACGGATTTTTCCCGCAGGAAGGATTGATCCGTGCAATCCTTTGGGCCTAACGAACCTTCGGACCCGAGTTCATCATCGCGGACAATTGCACACAGTGACACACACTACATGCACACATACATATATACACACTTTCAATATTTTTTTCTTATTATATACTAGACAGTAGACATATTCATCAGACGCGCGCTTCACGCGCACTATTTAACTTTAATATTATAGTTACTGGCCTAGTTTACACCGATCACTTGATAACGCATATTAAATAGTAAATAACTAGTAAATAAATCTGATTATTGGCTGATCAATTCAAATATACCATTTAAGGATGTTTTATAGGCACAGTCCCAACCAAAAGTATGCAGGAAATATTAAAAACTCTGATATTAATTCTCCAGAGATCCAAATACAAAAAAATGTATATAAATAGTTACGAAACATCTAATAGAATGTAAAAGACGTAGATTTAGTGAATGTAAATAACTGTTACTATTTTTTTTCAAAAAAAATTAAAAAAAAAATTGTTGTAAATTGTTTCAAATTTTGTTGCTATATTTTCGTTTGTTGATGATCTGCTTGTGTGTAAAATATTATTATATTGGTTACATTTTTTAATGTTTACACTTTTCTCTGTAAAACCCTTTGTAAAACGGATTTTCAAGAATTGATAACTTTTTATCTAAATTGTGAATCGATTTGAAATTTGACCCCGAACTTTGAAAGAGTATACAGAATATGATATTAAATTTTCATCAACTTCGTTACATTTTGCCTAACTATATAAAACATCCTTAAGGGGATGCTGGAGCCGTCTGTTTTACCGGCATTTTTTGTCGGCACGTAGCGTCGTATTAATTTGACAGAATTAAAAATCCTTCTCCAGAATTGCAGTACATACATTAATGATTTGGAGGAACTCCAATTTTATATAAAAAAACGAGAAAAAATTACGGAAGTACAGATTTCCTTATCCTACTTTTATCCCAATATGGCGTCTCGAGTTACGGCGAGCTGTCAGCTCGTCACAAAGATGTATTTCATATAAGAGATATATACCATTGGTACGAACGCGAAAACAAGTTCCCCCGAATTGCACAACAAGAAAAACATCGATAAACCCTCCAAATCAAGATTTGGAAGCGTAATATAAAAGTATAATGTCGATGTGCATCGTGCGTATGTGTGCGTGCAATGTAGCGTGCTATCCTTGTCTATATCTTTGTCTATATAAGGACAGATATAGTCGATAACATAGAAAATGATAATTTTGTCGGTTATACAGACGGCTCCAGCATCACCCGTATCAAGAGATCGGTGTAAACTAAACCATAACTATTACACTATTAATCTCCTAATACAGCATAACTATCAAAATATGCGATAAAAAAAAATATTGATATATGCGCGTTTATCCATTTAATTTAGAAGAAGAAGGAGAAGGATGGACAAACGGAGGAAAACAAGTATGAGAGAGAGAGAGAGAGAAAGAGAGAGAGAGAGAGAATGGAGTGGAAGGATATATAATACAATAAAGAAATATATATGCGGAGCGATAGAATTGTAAGAAAGCGGATATTGTAAAAATAAATATGTGGCGAACGACAGGAGAGAGTGGCGGAGAAAAAAAAGCGGTAAATGCCGTGAGAGGAGGAGATAGAGGCGATATAAAAGGCAGAGAGTTTTAGGTAGACATTAGAATTGAAAATTTGTAAAAGGAGCGGGAGTCCTTCTGTACCCCGTAAAAAGAACAGAATAAATCCACTATCTATCTATCTGTTTCTCTATCTATCTATCTATATATAAAAAGACCAGGTATATATAATATATATATATATATATATATATATATATATGTTAGTTCGTGCATGCGCAGAAAGCGTTTACTACTTCTGACACTATATCTATGTATATTTTGGTTTTCTGGCTTTATTTGAAAGACGCTTTCTGAGCCGAAGTCCAGAACTGTGTGATGCTGGAGCCGTCTGTTTTACCGATTATTACGGCATTTCTTTGTCGTCACGTAGCGTCGTATTAATTTTGACAGAATTAAAAATCCTTTTCCAGAATTGCAGTACATACATTAATGATTCAGGAAAACTCCGATTTTATATAGAAAACGAGAAAAAATTACGGAAGTACAGATTTCCTTATCTACTTTTATCCCAATATGGCGTCTCGAGTTGCGGCGAGCTGTCAGCTGTCAGCTCGTCACAAGATGTATTTCATATAAGAGATATACCATTGGTACGAACGCGTAAACAAGTTCCCCTGAATTGCACAACGATAAAAATATCGATAAACTCCCCAAATCAAGATTTGGAAGCGTAACATAAAAGTATGATGTTGATGCGTGTAAAGGTGCTATCCTCTATCCTTATCTATATCCTTGTCTATACAAGGACAGATATAAGGCCAATACTCTTGAACTGGCATCTCTGATGGCGGCAATGGCAACTGATGGCAACATATATACGTACGCTCATTGACGTAAGACGACACGTTTTAACGTGTTCGGACGGAAATTTTTTTGAGGTATTGCGACTGTTACTGTCTGCATTGTGATTTAATTGCACCACTACCATAATACGCAGAATTATATACGAATCGAATAATGGCCGAAGCAAACCGAAAAGGACAGCAGTGCCAATAACTATAGTGAAAGAAGAAGAAGGCTATAAAGAGAGACACCGAGGCTGCATTCCGATATTCACTGTCAGCAACTTTCAGTACTGAAAATCTATAGTATACGTGACGTAAAATATAGATTTTCGGTACTGACAGTGAATATCGGAATGCAGCCCGCGCGAGAGGAACGAAACAAAGCATTTGCGAAGAGGCGATCCCATAAAACAACATGTGCATCTCGGATCTACGAAGCTGGCCGATCTTCAGTTTACTGGAACCGGAATTCGTCTCGCAGATTCACATGGTTGTGGTATACGGTAATTCGCTCTCTTCTTTTTTCTCGCAATACTTTGACAGTGCTGTTCACTATTACGTTTCAAAACAGGTAACTTGGGTAATGAGGCCTTAATCGTGACAAGGGATAAAATGGTGTACGCCCTAGGTAATAACATCGCCGGTTGTCTGGGAACGGGGGACGCGCATAGCACGCTGTATCCAAAGAAGGTGGAGGCCTTGTGCGATAAAGATATAAAAACGTTCGCGTATGGCAGCGGACCTCACGTTCTGATGCTTACGAAAGAGGGAGAGGTACGCTAGGAGATTTCTTGTACATCAAAGTAAAATCAAACACGTAAAAGAGTCACGGTCGGTCTCGCTCCGCGTATACTTGGCACAAGACACTACCGTGTCTCTTGATATGAATCTTTAGTTGGTATCTTTATAACGTTTCTATGGAATACATATCATTCCGATGTGTTCCCTATGGAATACATATAATTCTTATTAAAGACGAAGGAACCCATAGAATAATTAATATAACTTGTATATTTTGTACAACTGATACTTATCTATGTTTTTTTACGTTTTTATAAGAGTACAAAAATACATTTGGATTTTTCTATTGTGTCATTCTTTATCGATGAATCCAGCAATTTTGAAGAATTGCCAGACATTTTACGAATCATTAAGTTAGGCGACGCACTTGTCAAACTTTAGAATTAATGACAGCAATGTTTTTGAAAGGTATATTCCTGGGGTCACAACGGTTATTGCGAGCTGGGGAACGGAACATGTAATCAAGGTCTCACGCCTACTCTAGTGAACATGCCCACTCTAGGAAGCAGTCTGGGCATGAAGCGCATTGTGGACATTGCGTGTGGGAGTCACCATTCCGTCGCTCTGACCGAAGACGGTGAGGTAAGTAAAGATCGTCCGTCGAAATACGATGACAATAATTCTCTGTCGTTACGAGCTACATAGTCAGGACATAGTCAGGTTTCGATTTAGGTGTATGCCTGGGGACAAAATAATTGCGGACAAGTGGGAAGCAGTATCAGCACAAATCAAGGTGCACCTAGACAGGTGAACTCTAATTTAGCTGGGAAGAAGGTTGTCTACATTTCCTGCGGTCAGACCTCCACCATGGCTGTCATTGAGAACGGCGAGGTGTATGGTTGGGGCTACAACGGCGTCGGCCAGCTGGGAATAGGCAATTACGTGAATCAAATGACGCCGAGTCGGGTTGGCTCGGTAATAGGCACTGTGATAGGTAAAGTTCTCACCTCGATAGACCGATAAAAAAAGAAGAGAACGAAAAGCGAAACGGGATTGCTGAGCAATCGATATTGTTTCAGTTAAGGTGGCTTGCGGATACGCGCACACGTTGGCGCTCACCGACGAAGGGAAGCTCTACGTCTGGGGCGGGAATAGTTACGGCCAGCTGGGGATCGGCAACAAGACAAATGCCTGCAATCCAGTTATGGTAAATTTATTTATCGTCATCATAAAGAAATAGAACGGAAAAAAAAGAAAAAAAGAAAAGGATTTCATGATCAATAGTTGGTTGGTCATTATCAGATTACGCACGAAATGGGAAGGGTGTCCGACATCGCTGCTCTGCACTACAATCACATAAGTATCGCCGTCGCCGAGGGAGGCCGTGTTTACATGTGGGGTCACTGCCGCGGTCAAAGCATCACGACCCCGACCGCGACTCCATTCTCGAACGTGCATGACGCGCTTGCTTGCTACGGATCGCCGAGCGTCATGCACAAACCGTTAATCCTACACCCAAATGAAGAGTCGAGCATATTGGAATGCCTGAAAACTGCATTCGACGATCCGGTATGTCTTGTTCTATTGTCCCGTATCTGTTCGTTTCGCGTACACAGTTGAACACAATGTTACACTGTGTCCTCTGTGTTTCTTGCTGGAAAGCACCCAGTATTAATTGTGCGCATTTGTCTCTAATGATTTTTTTCTCTTTTTCAAGTTGACGAGCGATCTCACGATACAAGTGGAGGGCCAATGTATCCACGTGCACAAAGCTATCTTGAAAATCCGCTGTCCGTACTTCAGAACTATGTTTCAGCACAATTGGGCAGAAAACAACCAGAGGTAATCATTTAAGGGTCGGCAGGAGACACGGTGGAGACCTCTGTCGGGTTGGCTTAGCTGCGAGTGGCTGCGAGTCCGTATTTTATTTATTATAAATTTTTAAGAGCAAAAATGCAAAATCGGGCTCTTTAGCGTACTATAGATGAGCTTACTGATTAAAAATATCCTAAATTGAATAAGATTCATTCGATATTTTGGCTAAAATCTTGTTCGGGATTCGTAATAACAAGATTTTAGCCAAAATATGGAATGAATCTTATTCAATTTAGGATATTCTTAATCAGTAAGCTCATCTGTAGTACGCTAAAGAGCCCGATTTTGCAGTTTTGCTCTTAAAAATTTATAATAAATAAAATACGGGTTAAAGTGCAGTTTAACGTGCACTTAGTGCATAAAGTGCACCTGAGTGTACCTGAGTTTGCCTGGGTCTCCTGTCGACCCTTAAGGATGTTTTATAGGCACAGTCCCAACCAAAAGTATGCAGGAAATATTAAAAACTCTGATATTAATTCTCCAGAGATCCAAAGACAAAAAAATGTATATAAATAGTTACGAAACATCTAATAGAATGTAAAAGACGTAAATTTAGTGAATGTAAATAACTGTTACTACTATTTTTTTCAAAAAAAATTTTCAAAAAAAAAATTGTAAATTGTTTCAAATTTTGTTGCTATATTTTTGTTTGTTGATGATCTGCTTGTGTGTAAAATATTATTATATTGGTTACATTTTTTAATGTTTACACTTTTCTCTGTAAAACCTTTTGTAAAACGGATTTTCAAGAATTGATAACTTTTTATCTAAATTGTGAATTGATTTGAAATTTGACCCCGAACTTTGAAAGAGTATACAGAATATGATATTAAATTTTCATCAACTTCGTTACATTTTGCCTAACTATATAAAACATCCTTAACAAAAGATCATTGTTATTTAGTTATCATTGTTAAATGTAGGTATGTTCCGTCAGTGATATCAAGGCGAAATAAGATACGCGCTGCGCTGGCGCTACTGCCATAGCTATAGGGTCAGCAATATTTAAAATTGTGTCGTCCCGCCTTTGACATGCACGCGTTTTTTATGGTGGCGGATCATAGCTGAACGACGCGAGATAATCTACTTTTTTGTTAATTTTGATATTGCATTGTTAATTGACGGCCATGTCGTCAAGGGAAGAAGTCCGAACCGCCGAGTGAACAAATCAAAACACGAAGAAGAGCGGTTAGCGAATAATTCTCGGTGTTAACAAGCTGCGATACTGCCTATTCCTATTAATACTCAATGTACTGTACTACTAATGAAATACGTATTTCGATACTACAATAGTGTTACGTAGTATTTCATATAATGATTAATAGTTTTTACTTATTTCCTACCCGGTCAGACACATTTCACTATTAACTCAACATTAAAGATTTAAAAAATTTTTCTCATTTCAACGTCTTTCCCTTCTAGCGTCATCGAGCATGATCAATTCTCATACATCGTCTACAAAGCGTTCTTAAAGTATTTGTACACTGACGTGATCGATCTACCTGTGGAGAAGGCGTTAGGTGAGTTAAGTACGCTATGAGTAATTATCACTCTACGTGTCCTCATTATCGAAGCGATATCTCTCATTACAGAACTTTTGGATCTGGCTAACGCGTACTGTGAGAGCAATCTCAAAAAGCACTGCATTCGGATGATAAAGCAAGGAATTACTGTATCAAACGTCGCCTACTTATATAGCATCGCAATTGAATATAGCGCGGAGGTAGTCAAACATTAACGCTCATTATTGATATTTCATTAACTGCGATATCTGTTTAATATACATGTATTATTGAATGCTGATGGCAATTTTTTAGGAACTAGAAGAATTCTGCTTCAAGTTTGCCTTGAATCACATGACGGCTGTAACACAGACGGAAAATTTTGCCAAGCTGGACGAGAATACGTTAAAAACTTTTATAATTAAGGCGGGCAAAGCCGGTGTTTTTAGGACGTAATTCATCTGTGTATCTCAAGGACAATGCGCCTCGACGGGAATGGACGAAAATCTTGTGATTTTGCAACAGTGTCAAAACATATATATATATATATATATATATATAAAGGAAGATGTCCTGACTCACTCACTCACTCACTCATCAACGCCCAGCCCAAACCCCTGAACCGATTTTCTGGAAACCGGTTTTTCTAATGTTTCTAATTTTTTGGGAATAAATTCACCGAATTTTAAAGAATTATAGATCAAACAGGGGTAGAATTTTCCGGGGAGTGCTATAAAGTGTATGATTTTTTGTTACCGATCTTTTTGGAAACCGGTACAGAAATTTTATCAATTTTTCGAAAATTTATTGACCGAATCTTAAAGAAGTAGGGGTAGAATTTTACGGGGAGCGCCATGATGTGTATAGTTTTCGTTGCCGATCTTTTTGGAAAACTGTTTTTTTAATTTTTAAAATTTTTCGGGAAATAATTGATTGAATCTCAAAAAAATATATACGTGAAGAAGGAGTAGAATTTCTCAGGGAGTGCTATAAAATGTACTATTTTTTGTTACCGATCTTTTTGGAAACCGGTTCGGAATGACCGAATCTCGAAGAATTGTACATAAAGTAGGGGTTAAATTTCCCGGGGAGTGCTATAAAGTATATAATTTTTCATTACCGATCTTTTTGGAAGCAGGTATCAGAAGTTTGACGAATTTTTCGGGAAATAATTGATCGAATTTTAAAGAATTGTATATAAAACGGGTAGAATTTTCCGGGGAGTGCTATAAACTATAGTTATTCGTTACCGATCTGAGAGAGAGAGAGAAAGGGGGAAAGAGGAAGAGGGGAGAGGGACAGAGAGGGGGAGAGAGAGAGAGAGGGAGGGGAAGGGAGAGGGACAGAGAGAGAGAGAGGGAGATAGAGACTTATTACATATGTCCTCCGGGGCGAAGCCCGCGGTAACCAGCTAGTATATATATATATCTGTATATATATATACTAGTATTATATATCTGATTACGAATGTGAGGGTATATTTCAGGACTGTACATTTTACAAAACGTAAACAATTTCGGAACCTCTCATCAGGAACCTCTCATCTGGGCATACATATATTATATAAATGTTTTGACACCAAGATTTATTATTTATTTTATATATATTATATATATATATATATATATGTATGTAAATTCACTGATATATATACATGGATTGCCGATAGGCTCTTGGCGATGTACCCAATTGAAGGTCCGCCATTTTACACGTAAAAGGTACGCGCATGCGTGGTGGACTGTGACTGTGTCAGGTGGGTGCGTACAGGTGCGCATAGGTGCGTAGGTGCATAAAAAATTTATATTGAATAATTTTGAGATTTGATTGTTCAAACGTTGAGATAGTTTTTAAAAAATTAATCTGGAATACCTCGAATTACGACAAGTTGATTGTAATATCGCAACGTAAATAGGAATCTTTGTTCTGAATTAAAAAATCTGAATAAAGCATTATTGTTTTATTAAACAAAATCTTGTAATATTTGAGCTATTTAATAATTTGTTTCATTAATAATGCTAGTTTTTTAAATTAATAATTGCAAAAAACGTTACATAAACTATTGAGTCCTGCCGACAAAGGCGGTCGGCAATCCATGTATGTATATATATCAGTGGTAAATATGTAAATATTGTTGCACTCCGGCGACTTTCGCACGCTCCCTAGGCACTCCCGCACTCGGTCGCGCGTTAACTCGCGTACCGCGGAATAAGGGAACACAGGTTTTAGGATCGAAAGGATAGTTTATTGCGAATGTTACAATCATAGAACGAGAACCGAAACGTTCGCTCGAGTTTCAGTCCGGAGGAAATCTGAAAGCCGGGCTGTATCAACAACGCATAGCAACGCCCGTTGCTAAAGACGCTCCGCGGCGGAAAATACCGGGCGAAGCTGCGAACTCAGCGCGAGTGCAACACTGCCCCCCCCGTTCTTCAGATTGTCGTCCCGACAATCCGGAAGGGCAGTCTCCAGGAGGTTCCACTTTCTTTGCAGGCTCCAGGGCTCTGAAGCGTTCCTCGCCCTATCCCGAGCTGTTGCTTCAAGATGTCGGGCTTCGCCTTCATTGGGCCCAACCTGCCAACAAGAACTTTCCGTCCTTCTTCCGTTCCTCGCCGTTACAGAAGGCTCTCTTCCTTCTCGGCTTTACTGGAACTCCATTAAAATTCCTCCTTGACGCAGTTCTCCTCACCGCATTCTCCTTCCGCCGCAGACGTCGTCTCACGAAAGTCTTCGGACAAGAGGGGAGGAAATAACTTTTTGAGGACCCATCGTCTCTGACCGAAATAACAATTCGAATCAGGACTCCCCTAGTCCCTGCCTCGGCATTCGCCCAAGTCCCTCGGAAAAACCTCAATTGCAAAAACCGAGGGAGAGGCAGTCTTCTTTAAACCGTGGTCCCAAGATAATAATGAAGAGTCCACTCCGTGTCCTTCAAGATCTTCCAATGAAGAAACGAAGATTCTCCCTTAAACACAAAAAAAAAACAATACACGCAGTAACATATATCAACTTCAAAGAAAAAACTTTTTAACGATAAATCGGGTTCCGATTTCTTTAACTACTTCCTACTGTTCTCTCATAAAAAGGGGCTAACCTATCCGCATGTACTACCTTCTTTCTATGCCTGGTGGATTTTCGAATACAAAATACTACATCACTTAATTTTCTTACAATTAGAAAAGGGCCTTCCCAACTACTTTGTAATTTCGGGGCCTTCCCCTTTTCTTTTCGAGGATTATAAAACCAAACTTTCTGATTTTCTCGAAAAAGGTCCTTCCTGGCTCCACGATCATACCAGTTTTTTACCCTAGAAGATCTAATTTCTAACCTATCTCTGACTACCGAATGAATCCCCTCCAATTTTTCCCTCAGTCTTTTGATAAAATCGCCTTCTGACCTAGGGCTCTCCTCCCGAAGTCCCGGAGGACTGCCTTGTAATAAATCTAAGGGCAACTTAAGATTCCGGGCACAATACATCTCCGCAGGAGTCACGCCCGTGGTCTCATGTTTTGAAGATCTATAAGCCAAAAGGAATAAGGGAATCCACTTGTCCCAATCTCTTTGATCTTTGGAGATAAATTTGGCTAAGTAATTGGTAATCGTTTGGTGTTGTCTCTCCACCTGCCCATCAGACTGCGGATGCAACGGGGTAGTCCTAGTTTTTTTAATTCCGAGAAGTTCCATCACTTCTGTGAAAAGTCTCGATTCAAAATTCCTCCCCTGATCCGTATGAACTTCCGAGGGGACTCCATATCTAGAAATAAACTGATTAACAAAAGTCTCAGCTATTATCCTTGCTCTCATATTTCTCAAGGGAAAAGCCTCAATCCACTTAGTAAAACAGTCCACAATGACCAACAGATACTTATTTCCAGACTTGGTCAATGGAAGAGGACCGAGTATGTCCATCTGGACCCTTTCAAAAGGGAACCCGACATTATAGATTTGCAACGGGGACTTTCCTTTTCCCGACGGTCCCCTTTTCGAAACGCAGATCTCACAAGATCTACACCAATCTTCTACATCTCTTTTACAAGTGGCCCAATAAAATCGCTTACGAATTTTTTCAAGGGTCTTGTTGACTCCAAAATGTCCCCCCGAAAAAGAATCGTGTGCCTCCTCTAAAATCTGTTTAATTCGTTTTTGTGGAACAATGAGTTGATGAATCCTGGACTTAAGACTAGGAGCCTCCCATATCTTATAAAGAACTTCATTCCTCAAGACGATAGCGTCCCAATAGGAAAGGTAAATTTGAGCGGAAACGTCTCCTGTCGAAATCTCAGATCGTGACGGCCGTACCCCCGTTTCTTTGCCTCGTTATTTTGATCCTCTAGCTGGTCTTTTTTCCATTCATCCAAAGTTTCTCCCAGCAAGATTATTCGCGCGACCGTTTTCTCCGATTCAACTGGGTTCCTCTCCTCTACTCTAGCACAAAACGCACAGCCGTCAATCTCGCACTGACGCCTGGATAATCCATCGGCGTTTCCATGCGAAAGACCTTTACGATAAATTATCTCAAAATTATATTGTTGGAGTCTCTCCAACCAGCGAGCTAATTGTCCCTCTAAGTCCTTGAAGGACATAAGCCATTTAAGGGAAGCGTGGTCCGAACGGATGACAAATTTACGCCCCAAAAGGTAATGTCGAAAAGATTTAACCGACTATCGCTAACAACTCACGACGAGTAACACAATAATTTCTTTCCGTTTTACTCAACACACGGCTGAAGTACGCGATAACCTTTTCTAACCCTTCTTGCCTCTGGGATAACACCGCACCAACCCCGATGTTAGAAGCGTCAGTGTCTAACACAAACTCTCCCTCCCCCCTCGGGAAAGAAAGTACGGGAGAGGATGTCAACACCCGCTTTAAATTCTCAAAAGAGTTCTGACACTCTTCCCCCCAAACAAATTTCACTTGATTTCCGGTAAGCGTAAAGAGGGGCTTTGCTAAAGAAGAGAAACCTTTAATGAATTTCCGATAATAAGAGCAGAAACCGAGAAAACTACGTAATTGCCTTTTGGAATGAGGAACCGGCCATTCTTTTACAGCGGAAATCTTATCAGGGTCTGTAGCAATGCCCTCTGTAGAAATCACATGTCCTAAGTATTTAACCTTTCTTTCAAAAAGTACACATTTTTTAGGATTGATTTTTAAGTTAGCTAAACGTAAACGAGAGAATACTTCTTTTAAATTCCTTAACATTTCCTCAAAACTCTTTCCAAAAATGATAACATCGTCTAAATAAGATAAACAAATCTTTGATAAAAGTTTCCGAAGAACTTTTTTCATCAATCGTTCAAAAGTGGCAGGGGCGTTACAGAGACCAAATGGCATTACGACAAACTGCCATAACCCGTTCCCGATAGAAAAGGCCGTCTTCTCGCGATCTTCCGGGCGGATCTTAATTTGCCAGTATCCGCTTTTCAAATCCAAAGTAGAGAACCAACTATTGCCCGATAATTGGTCCAGGATGTCATCAATCCTGGACAAAGGAAAAGAATCCTTTTCAGTCACCTCGTTAACTTTCCGAAAGTCAATACAGAAACGGATTGAACCATCTTTCTTTTTGACAAGAACGACCGGAGAAACCCAAGGGCTACGCGACTCCTCAATAACGCCCTGTTTCTTCATTTCTTCAATAATTCCGTCGACTTCCTCTCGCATTCGAAAAGGAACACGTCGGGGAGTTTGCTTAATTGGAGTAGGATTTTTCAAATTAATTTCATGATTAACGACTTCACAATTTCCCGCAACGACGTCTTCAGAAAAGACATCCTGAAATTCATTCAAAAATCCAGCAAAAACCTTCTGTCCTGCGTCCAAATTTTCAGAATCTTTTTTAAATAGCCCTTTCAAGAAAGGAGGAACTACTTCAGAAGAATACCCCACCCGAGAGCAACTCAAAACCCTTCCGATTTCTGACTCCTTCTTTCCAAAAAACGAATCAAAAATACCTTCTAAATTAATGAGTTTTAAGAAATCTCTCCCCAGCAAACACTGATCATCAATTTCCGCCACGTACATTAAAATCTTATTCACAGAAAAATTTCCTAACCGAACTTCAACCTCCATTTTAAATTCCACAGGGACTCTCTCCCCCGTGGGATAACGAAGAGAACAATTCTCGACTCGAATTTTCCCTCTAACCTCTCCGAGAAACTTCCTACTCAAAATGGAAACATCGGAACCCGTATCAATTTTAAAAAAACAATCCCTCCCATCTAATTTCCCTTGGTAACAAAAATTATCGTAATCACTCTTATTACTAATCGAACGAATTAAAATTTCCGGGGTTTTATCTGCGAGGGTCACTCTTCCCCCGCTAAGAGTAACTATTCCGCGTTTCCCTTTTCCGTGTTCGCGGGACATTCGGCTCGGAAATGTCCAACCTTTCCACAAAGCCAGCATTCCTTTGCGGAAACGCGATTTCGAAAATTGCGCGGAAAATCTTTGCGGACGCTACCTCCCCCCTTTTCCTCGGATTTTTCGCCGCCCTTATTTTGAGGCAAAGTTTTCTTTTCCCCTTTTTCGAAAGGTTTACCAAAAGTTTCCCTTTTTCTCCCAAATCCCCCAAAACTTTTTTCTCCCTGTATGACCTTAACGGCCTTCGCTCTCTCTACCGCTAATTTCAAAGAGGTAACTCCCTCCAACTGAAGGGTCCTCTTCACGAAACCGTCCGTTATGGCAGAGATAAACTGCGAGCACGCAATCCCCTGGTGGAAATAATTTTACAACAGTTTACGTATTTCTATGAAAAATTACAATCTTCTACAATAAATCACAAATTTCTACAAATTTGTGAAAATTGTAGAAATTCATGGTAAATTGTAGTAAATTGTAATAAATTGTAGTAAGTTGTAAAAAGTAATAGAAAATTGTAACAACTTTTTTACGAACATTTTTATGAGACGTAGTAAATCGTAGAAGTTGTAGATTATTGTAAAAATCATAACTATTTACAACTATCTACAACATTCTGCGAATATTTTTTATGAGAACGTAGTAAATTGTAGAAGTTGTAGATTATTGTAAAAATCACAACTATTTACAACTTTCTACAACGTTCTAACAAAATTTTTTAAAAAAATTGTAGTAATTTGTAGAAGTTGCAAATTATTGTAAAAATTACAACTATTTACAACTTTCTACAATATTCTAAAAATATTTTTATGATTAAATGTAAGATATAAACAAAGTATACTTGTCCCACTCTAACTTATATTGCATGAGTGTGCACTAGTTCAGCAGTGCAGGAATAAAAACAGATCTTATTGAAAGTTGTAGATTTCAGCATAGTCTGATGTAAAAATTGTCGAACATGTCGCATATTTAGTATATATTTATCCAATGAGAAGGCTGATGTCAAATCGACGTCAATTCAACGTCGATTCACCGGAAACTCATCGACATCGAAATTAACATAAAAACAGGGTGCAAGTAGAAACTTGTACATTGCCTTCCTCATATTTTTTAAATAAGCAAGTAGAAACCTGCATTGCTTCCTCTATTTTCAGCCATAGTTATTTATATTTATTTATTTTGGCTTCCTCATGGAGGAAGCAATCCAAATTATGGACCTTTAACCGCATATAAAGCTGAATCTAATCAACCAAATCTTAAAGAATTATATATGAAATTGGGGTAGAAAAGACTGAAAAATATAATAAAATTAGAAATAGATCGATATCTCCAAATTTGCGGAAGTTAATGCATAAACATTTCTGCAAAAATTCAAAATTTTATTAAAAAAGAACCCTTTGATTATTAGCAATTTTTACTAATTTTATTATATTCTTCAGTTTTTTGTACCCCTATTTCATATATAATTCGTTTAGATTTGGTTGATTCGTTTTGGAGTTATAAAAATTTCGGTAAATTTGGCACACACATACACACACACACACACACACACACACACATACATACATACAGACATTTTTTAAAATTGCAATTTTTCGACGTTTTAGAACATTCTGAACACATTCAGAAAAACAAAAAAAAATTTTTTTTACGAAAACAGCTTTTTTTACGAGGAAGCAAAAATCAGCTGATTTCAATCAAATTGTTTTGGCATCATCGATTCGATAGCAATTTTGTAAGAAATATATATATATATATATATTTCTTACAAAATTGCTATCGAATCGATGATGCCACAATTTATTATTAAACAATTTATTAGTTGAATATATATATATATATATATATATATTGATATATATATTGATATATATATATTGATATATATATATTGATATATATATATATATATATATATATATATATTGAATATATATATATATATTCAACTAATAAATTGTTTCTGATCTTCGTTTTTTTGTTAAAATATTATATTCTGATATTAAACGAAGATCAGAAACAATTTATTGTCCAAATAGTAAAAGAATATAAAAAAAATATTTCGATGCGAAAAAGAAAACACTCATGAAAAATTTTTGAAATAAATAATTTTATAAAAATATTGAATTTTTATTTAAGACTACGAATAAATAAATAAATATATAAACGAAATTATAAAAAAAAATTATAAAAAAAGAGCTGACACCTTCCGTACGTCTGTTAACAATAAGTGTACCATATGTAGACAATACGAAACGTCTTCATCAATCAATGTTGTAGCACAGTGCGGAAGGTGACTGACTCAAGAGCCAGGGGTTTCAGGTTCAAATCCAGCCGGTAGTAAGCAAATTTTCTAAGTATAATATAAATTTATTTAATTAAGCTTGCACATAATCAAGATTTTCAGCAATAAAATAATGTTCAACGAGAGAAATAAATTTTATATTTTATTTTGTAGTAAATAAAAGTCCAAAAAGTTGTAGTTATTCATAAAAATTTCTACGTAAATTTATGAAAAATTACAAACATGGCCCAAATTGCGTACTTTTGACGTAAAAATTACGTAAAAATAACGTGAAAAGTTGTAATTATATTATAAGAAATTGTAGTTTTCGCATAATTTTTGCGTGAAAATTTATAAAATTATTTCCACCAGGGTCTTGTCCCGAACAGCGTACGGGCACTCGGGATAAGCCAACCGGGCAAGCCTTTCCAATTCGGAGCCGAGAGACGCAAAGTCCTCCCCGAATTTTTGTCTCCGATTCGTGAAGAGGGAGTAATAATTTTGGGAAAGGTGCCCTTTCCCGAAACGCAATTCAAGCTTCGATTTTAGCTCGGCGTATTCGAGATTTTCTACGTTTTCGACAGAGTCCAGAATCGAACGCGCTTTTCCCCTCAAACAGGAAGCCAATGCGATGGTCCTCGACGCGTCGCTCCACTGATTTGCGCGAGCGATAATCTCGAATTGAGAGAAAAATTCCCGCAACGGGACCGATCCGTCATAAACGTCGGGCTTGAGCTTAAATCCGAGCTCCGCGCGCACGTCATTTACACCCGCAAACGCGGCCCGCGCTCCCGTATTTTCTCGCGCGTCGCACACTCCCGAATTCGCGGCATAAGCCGTGGGGTCCGCGCGCACATCACTCGCCCCCGACAGCGCGAAACGCGTCCCCGTATCCCCGGACGCTCTATTATTGGAGAGACTTAGCTGTGTTTGTGCGGAGTCTATCCCTCGGAGAAGACGGATCTCTTCCTCCTGCCGGCGGAACGTCTCGGCGTATTCTCTCTCTCTCTCTGCGCCTGTTCCTCGCGCATGTCGCGGATCTGGCGAATCACGGCCTGTATTGTGACGACTTCCGTCGTCTCTGCAGTGTCCGACTCCGTTGTCCTCGACGCCGCGGCCTGCGAACGGGTCTTCGGCGGGGTGTGAGTGGTCGTCATTCTATCCCGGACGAGCCCCCAAAATGTTGCACTCCGGCGACTTTCGCACGCTCCCTAGGCACTCCCGCACTCGGTCACGCGTTAACTCGCGTACCGCGGAATAAGGGAACACAGGTTTTAGGAACGAAAGGATAGTTTATTGCGAATGTTACAATCATAGAACGAGAACCGAAACGTTCGCTCGAGTTTCAGTCCGGAGGAAATCTGAAAGCCGGGCTGTATCAACAACGCATAGCAACGCCCGTTGCTAAAGACGCTCCGCGGCGGAAAATACCGGGCGAAGCTGCGAACTCAGCGCGAGTGCAACAATATATATATACTAGCTGGTTACCCGGGCTTCGCCCCGAAAGACATATGTAATAAGTCTCTATCTTTCTCCCTCCCTCCCGCCCTTTCATCCTTCCTCCCTTCCTCCCTCTTTTCCTCCCTTCTTCCCTCCCTCCCTCCCTCCTTCCCTCTTTCTCTCTCACTCTCTCTCTCTTTTTTACCCCCTCTCCCTTTTTCCCTCTCTCTCTTTAAGATCGGTAACAAAAAACTATACAGTTTATAGCACTCCCCGGGAAATTCTACCCCTATTTTATATACAATTCTTTAAAATTTGGTCAATTATTTCCCGAAAAACTCGTCAAACTTCTAATACCGGTTTTCAAAAAGATCGGTAACGAAAAATTATATACTTTATAGCACTCCTCGGAAAATTCAAGCCTTACTTTATGTACAATTCTTTGAGATTCGATTATTCGGAACCGGTTTCCAAAAAGATCGGTAACAAAACATAGTACACTTTATAACATTCCTCGGGAAATTCTACTCCTTCTTCATGTACAATTTTTTGAGTTCAATCAATTATTTTCTGAAATATTTGAAAAATTAAAAACGGTTTCCGAAAAGATCGGTAACAAAAACTGTACACATCATGTCGCTCCCCAGAAAATTCTACCCCTACTTCATATATAATTCTTTAAGATTCGGTCAATAAATTCCCGAAAAATTGAAAAATTTCGATACCGGCTTCCAAAAAGATCGGTAACGAAAAATTATACACTTTATAGAGCTCCCCGGAAATTTCTACCCCTGTTTGATCTATAACTCTTTGAGATTCGGTGAATTATTTCCCAAAAAATAAAAGAAATTAGAAAAACCGGTTTCCAAAAAATCGGTAACAAAAAACTATACACATAGTGGCACTCCCCGGAAAATTCTACCCCTATTTCATATACTTTTGATACAAATTCGGTTTAGGGGTTTGGGCTGGGCGTTGATGAGTCAGTCAGTCAGTCAGGACATCTTCCTTTATAGATATAGATTATATAAAATCATAAATGACTCTCGAGAATTAAAAATAAGAGAGAAAAAAGGCTATTAGGGTCGGACGCGAGTTCTGGCGTTGTTATTGGTACTCTGGATCCGATATCATAACAATATATTATCTTATTGACACAATTTTCTATGTAAAACGTTATCGATGGCTTGACTTGTAACACGCTTCTTCTTTTCAAATCTTATCATTTCATCGCTGTGTAACGTGCGGACGGGACGGATAAGTCTCTTCGCTACTTTTATTGTATACGGCTTCATGCCCCACGTTCACTTTGACCTTTGGTGAGTCTATAACGCTTTTTCACTCTTATTTCATCTAATTTTTTATAAAAATTACAGATAAGGATTATTTGGTCCACGTTAATTCGAGTCTGTAAGCTCGCCAGTTGACATGAAGAACGTGCGGCAAATCGCTTGTTAATGCTGAGGATGGCTCAAAAATGAGCCGAAACGTTCAATGTACTCAAGAAGACGAATGAACTGATTCCACGCACGAAGAACCGCGTCCGACCCTAAAGGTGCGATTTCATTGACGCTAGAAATCAGCGGCAGCGTCAAGAAAATGTAGTGGGGGAAGAAGTTCAGACCGTCTCAACTTTTTAGCATACCGCAAAATTCAACGGAACTTCTTCCCCCACTACATTTTCTTGACGCTGCCGCTGATTTCCAGCGTCAATGAAATCGCACCTTAATAGCCTTATTTTTTCTCTCTTATTCTATATATATATATATATATATATATATATATATATATATATATATATATAAGGATAAATGATAAATCTTGATGTATATATATTTATATATATACACCATATTTATATATATTTAATATATTTATATATATTTATTTATTATTTATATATATACCTATAACGTACTGTTCTTAATATTGCATTAATTTTTATTATTAAATTTTTATTATCGAAAATTTAATAAAATATAAAATTTAATAATTCAATATTAAATGTGACAGACCCAGGTTGGGTTGAAACCCGGTCCTGTATTAGAAAACGTTAAGGTGATGCTGGAGCCGTCTGTATAACCGACAAAATTACCATTTTCTATGTTATCGACTATATTTGTCTTTGTATAGACAAAGATATAGACAAGGATAGCACGCTACATTGCACGCACACATACGCACGATGCACATCGACATTATACTTTTATATTACGCTTCTAAATCTTGATTTGGAGGGTTTATCGATGTTTTTCTTGTTGTGCAATTCGGGGAAACTTGTTTTCGCGTTCGTACCAATGGTATATCTCTTACATGAAATACATCTTACAAGCTGACAGCTCGCCGTAACTCGAGACGCCATATTGGGATAAAAATAGGATAAGGAATTCTGTACTTCCGTAATTTTTTCTCGTTTTCTATATAAAATCGGAGTTTCCCCGAATCATTAATGTATGTACAGCAATTCTGGAGAAGGATTTTTAATTCAGTCAAATTAATACGACGCTACGTGCCGACAAAAAATGCCGGTAAAACAGACGGCTCCAGCATTCCCTTAAAAACGTTGTGATCCCGTCACAAAAAAAGTAATAAAATAGGATGTTTTGATTGGTCGCGACCGACGTGACGCACTCAGTGGAAACTCGGCCTATGGGCGCGTTCACCAGACACAACTGTTGAGTCTTCTAATTCGTCTTTATCAACACTCTGCGTTGATTGGTTGGTTCTAATAGTAAAGCCAGCGACACGATGCAAGAACTGTGTCCAAGTTTCGGTTTAAGCCAATGAAACTGCTACTTTTCTGTAAGAACTGCAAGTTGATTGGCTTAAATCGAAACTTGGACACAGTTCTTGCATCGTGGACACTGGGCATTAAGAGGATCCTAAAGCCGTCTGTAATACCGACAATCGTACTTTTCGTTTAATTTTTTATTGGCTTTATGGATTTGAAAAAATCTTGCACAGAATTACAGTATGTGCTCTACTCTGTGGACGACCACCGATTTTATAACAAAATAAGTAAATAAAATAATAATAAAATATCCACTTTAACAATATTTGCTTCGTAAAAAAATTCTACAACTTGATGCTACAAAATGAGGGTGCAGGTCCATTCAGTAGACATCAAGGAATATCATGCTGTTTGTAGAATTAGGCTGAGACTCCAAACAAAAAAGTTAAACGAAAAGTACGATTACGTGAACGTAATGTACGTGATGACACCGGACCAGCAGTATTGCGTGTAGCGAGAGATGGCGCAGCAATCGAAACAAGGACAGATGCCTCTCGTTAGACAAGGACAGATATAGATATATACATAGAAAACAGGATTAGAAATGTTGACATTACCGACATCGAGGAAGTTCGGGCTTCGCTTTAGGGTGCTGTCACATGGCATTCAGAAATTCAGAAAACGGAATCTCGGAAAAGTAACGGTGAGGGGGTCAACCAATCAGAGTCAGCTTGATCGGTGCGATTTTTCAAGGGCCGGACTCCCCATGGAACGACTTTTACGGAAAACTAAATGGCATTCTAACCTTAACATATTTTTAAATTAAAGAAATTTCTATATAATTTTAGAGTATAATAAAAAATACGTCGAAGCTTTATTTTTTAATAGACTCTACTACTACGGTAAGGTAATCTTTTTTCTTCTAAAACAATAAAAATAATTTTTTCAATTTTTACTTATTCCGGAAATATCAGTCCATGGGAAGCCCAGTCACAAAAATTTCGGACTGACAAGTCCGCAATTTTTGTATGTCTAATTGAAAAAATTATTTTTATTGTTTTAGAAGAAAAAAGATACTTACCGTAGTAGTAAAGTCTATTAAAAAATAAAGCTTCGACGTATTTTTTATTATACTCTAAAATTATATAGAAATTTCTTTAATTTAAAAATATGTTAAGGTTAGAATGCCATTTAGTTTTCCGTAAAAGTCGTTCCATGGAGAGCCCGGCCCTTGCCGGCCCTTGAAAAATCGCACCGATCGAGCTGACTCTGATAGGTTGACCCCCTCTCCGTTACTTTTCCGAGATTCCGTTTTCCGAATTTCTGACTGCCATGTGACAGCACCCTTGGGTCGGCAGGAGACACGGTGGAGACCTCTGTCGGGTTGGCTTAGCTGCGAGTGACTGCGAGTCCGTATTTTATTTATTATAAATTTTTAAGAGCAAAAATGCAAAATCGGGCTCTTTAGCGTACTATAGATGAGCTTACTGATTAAAAATATCCTAAATTGAATAAGATTCATTTGATATTTTGGCTAAAATCTTGTTCGGGATTCGTAATAACAAGATTTTAGCCAAAAATATCGAATGAATCTTATTCAATTTAGGATATTCTTAATCAGTAAGCTCATCTGTAGTACGCTAAAGAGCCCGATTTTGCAGTTTTGCTCTTAAAAATTTATAATAAATAAAATACGGGTTAAAGTGCAGTTTAACGTGCACTTAGTGCATAAAGTGCACCTGAGTGTACCTGAGTTTGCCTGGGTGCATGTGTGCTCCCCGCTTAGCCTTCGCAATCGCAGTTCACAGTGACCATGGTGTAGAGTAGACAGTAGACTAGACAGTGACCACACTCCACCCACAACTCCACACTCCACAGTGTTCACTTGTTTAGTCAGTTCGCAGTTCGCACTGTTCGCAGTCGGCGAAGTCGGCCCTGGAGTGCCCTGGAGTGTTATTGTTTCGTGCGGCTCCGGACGTCGGACGTCGCGCCGTACGTCGTACAATGAGGAGGGAGTGAGATATGCGCTTGAGAAGATCG
Source organism: Temnothorax ravouxi (assembly GCA_030770255.1). Taxonomy (NCBI): domain Eukaryota; kingdom Metazoa; phylum Arthropoda; class Insecta; order Hymenoptera; family Formicidae; genus Temnothorax; species Temnothorax ravouxi. The sequence goes on from JASTWP010000526.1 coordinate 98,433, forward strand.
GCGACGTTGACGAGGACGACGGCGGCGGTGACGAGGACGAGGACGAGGTCGAGGTCGAGGTCGAAGTCGAGATCGAGATCGACGGCGGCTGCGGCGGCGGTGGCGAAACGCCAACGGATCATCTCTTGACGTTCCTCGCGCCGGCGTCTCTCGTTCGCAGCAATCGATCGCGCAGCGGGCCCACCAGGTCGGGCCAGGTCACCGTTTGCGCCGGCGATGCCGATTACCGCGGGCGACACGATGATCAACGGCCGCAGTCCGCGGCGCCGCGGCGGCGCGACGCGGTGATACGGCGAACGGCGACCGGGGATCGCGGCGGCGGCTCGGCGCCCCCGCGGCTTATTGCCGTCGTCGTCGGCGGCATTTTCGCGAACGGTGGGATTTGTCCCACGGTGGATCGCGGCCGGATCGTTCCTGAGACCACTGCTGAGGTAACGGTGCACTTCTTGGTGCTCTTACGGCTGGACAAAAGCGTGTTTCGTTCGAGAAAGTGAGGCGATAGATTCGCGCAAGTGTGGAACAATTTGTTTTGCTTGAGTTCGAATTAAATGTGTGTAAATAAGATATGATTCGTAATGAATTATTAATTGTAATTTATTACAAATAATGATGGAGATTATGAGATTGAAAAGTATGAACTCTGAAGAACTTGAAGATATATTTAATGCTTGCAGAAAAATAAACAAAGAATATTTATTTGATTTAAGTTGATTTTGAGATAAAGAGATTTATGTGGATGTTACATTTTTTTCAAAAGTAAAATTACAGAATTCTCGAATTTTGTTGTGTTGAAAATCTTATATATGATTCAGGTATATAATGGCTGCATTCCGATATTTACTGTCAGCAACTTTCAGTACTGAAAATCTATAGTATACAAGACATAAAATATAGATTTGCAGTACTTACTAACAGTGAATATCGGAATGCAGCCAATATATTAAAAATTGAAAATGTATATTATTTGAATTGTAATTAACGTAATATGATGGTGCTGTTCCTAGTCGTACACACATGAAATGGGTAGCTCTTGGTGGCAGTGCGCCGCGTGTCTGAGAACCCAGGAAGAAGACATCTGCGAGCTACAGCTGAATCACTGTAACCTCTACGATGTACCACCCGATGTGTTCATTTATGAAAGAACGTTGGAAAAGTTGTATCTTGACGCCAATAGAGTGAGTGCCTCGGTCATCATCTCAGAGCGAGTCTTTTCAATAATTATATTGTGCAATTATGACGACACCTAACATTTCTTTTCGTTCTTTTGCAGATAAGAGATCTTCCCAGGCCGCTATTTCAGTGCCACGAATTGCGAGTACTGTCGCTTAGTGATAATGAAGTTACTACGTTACCACCTGCCATAGCGTCGTTGATCAATCTGGAATACTTAGACCTCAGCAAAAACAGTAAGTAATTAAGTACATCTTGAACTTTATTGTCACATGTAAGATGCATTCCAAAAGCTGCCATCTTGGAATACACAGTTTTTTCGGATCTAACAATATTTATATTTAACTACATATCTTTTTATCGCAGGTATAAAGGATTTACCAGACAGCATAAAAGAGTGCAAGAGTCTCCGCTCGATAGATATCAGTGTCAATCCCTTCGAGCGTTTTCCGGATGCTATAACGCATATCGTCGGTTTGCGCGAGCTGTACATAAATGACGCGTACATTGAATACCTGCCGGCTAACTTCGGACGACTGTCAGCCTTGAGGACGCTCGAGCTGCGGGAGAACAACATGATGACGTTGCCTAAGAGCATGACCCGTTTAGTGAACTTGCAGAGGCTCGATATCGGCAACAATGACTTCACGGAGCTGGTAAGAGCGCGACTTCTGTGAAATCGTTGTTGCTTTTAAACCTACTCATTTTTCACATGCGTGTCATTTGCATAACGTATAACTTTACAACATCGCTGGACATTCTGGAATAGTTATTTGTGTAACAAGTGCTGTAAGATGAAAATTCACGGGTGCGGAGTTGACGCATGAGCAGAAGGCGAGTGCGGTCACCGCACCCGGGAATTTTCATCCTTACGTACGGCTTGCACACCCTATTTTATGTTGCAAGTGCGTGGAAAGTGGTCTATCACTTTCCATGCACGTGTTGCATAAAAGATATTTGTGGCAACTTTATGACTTTCCATACTGTACATTTTTATAAGTTTGATATTAACATTTTATTAAAATAAAGTCAGTTTTGAGTGAATATGATTTTGACATCAATTTTCTTTCCTGATGCTTGGTTTGGTTATATACTATTTGTATGTAAGAAATAAGACATCTTTATATAAAATATTGTTTAAAATATAGTTATTTATACATGTATTTAGAAACAATGAATATATTTAAATATATATCCTCTGCCGTTTAGTGGTAGTAAAACTAGAAAGAAAATAATGACAATTGTATCCAGTAATCCATTAAATTTTTACACTGACTTTTAATTTCAATTTTAGTATGAGTTAGTAGAATGTTATACGGGAGTTACATATGTATTATTGTTTTCAGCCTGAAGTTGTAGGAGATCTCATCAATCTCACAGAGTTGTGGATTGACGGCAACGACATCAGGCGTGTTCCGGCAAATGTCGAGCAGCTCTACCGTTTGAACCACTTCGACTGCACGATGAATGCGATACACGCGCTGCCGATAGAGATACGCGGCTGGCGCGACATCGGGATCATGAATCTCTCCTCGAACGAGATGTACGAGCTGCCCGACTCGCTGTGCTACCTGCGCACGATTGTCACCCTCAAGATTGACGACAATCAACTGAACGCACTGCCGAACGACATCGGCCAGATGTCGAACTTAGAGGAGCTTATAATCACTAAGAACTTTATCGAGTATTTGCCGTCTTCGATCGGCTTGCTACGCAAGCTGCACTGTCTCAACGCGGACAATAATTATCTGCGCGCGCTACCCGCCGAGATTGGCAGCTGCACGTCGTTGTCTCTGCTCTCATTGCGATCGAACAATCTGACGTGCGTACCGCCCGAGCTGGGCCACCTGTCCTCGCTGCGGGTGCTCAATCTCGTCAACAACTGCATCAAGTTTCTTCCAGTCTCCATGTTGAATCTCAGTAACTTAAAGGCGTTGTGGTTGAGTGACAATCAGAGCCAGCCGTTAGTGCCGTTGCAGCAGGAGTTCAATTGTGAGGAGGACATGATGGTGTTGAGCTGCTTTATGCTGCCACAGAAACCGCGGCAGGACTTGGAGCGTGAGTATCCATTATTTCCACCGTTTTTGGCATAAAGTTTCGTTTGATTTATTCATGGCTCTAATGTCTCTTCACTAATCTCGTGCATCAGAAATTGCTTGACAATCTTCCAATAACTTATAGAAAGATAATTGCATCTCTTTTTGTAACATAGTTTTATTTATATCTATATACATATATCTGAACTAATAAAGAATCGGCTTCTTGCTTACCTCAGTTACACTATTACAAAAACACGCTCTATCTGGCTTATTAACTAACAATGAAATGCGATATTTATTCACGCTGCTAGTAGAAGAGGGACAGGAAGACGAGGAATGAAATGGTAAGATATGAAGAAAATGGTATCGAATAGTGCCTTCGTTGAAAAACATCGCACACGTTTGCGCCAGCATTTTATTAATATAACCCCTTTTACGTTCACCGTATCTTCACGTAGTGATATTTATAACTTCAATTGTAGAAATGGCGCAGACCGCAGGACCGATTTCGAGTTCGATCATTGGAAACGGCAAGAGGATATGTTTCGCTGCTGAGGTAGATTCCGAAGTCCCCAGGCAACTTCATCGAGCACCGACCCCTTATCCCAAGGAGCTACGCAATCTCGCTAGACACGCTCGTAATCTGCATCATCAGTCCATTCACGATCAAAGAGTAAGTATTCGTCGCTCGTTTGCGCGATACTCTTTTTGCTAAACAATAAAATTGTTTAGCCATAAACGAATTTATGATATACAATATTTATCATGCGATATAGTGATTATATATTTTCTTAGGTAAATATTGAAGTTTTGAACTTTATGTCGTTATGTATATACATTTTTTTCAATTATATGTATATACACATATGTGTATACACACAGTATTAAATTTTACATTAAATTTTTTACAAGAGCCACTTGAAAATCGCAATAAAGTTATAAACAGATGGCACTTATATGTTGTAAGCCTACAACGTAGGCTCCGGAGCACTTAGTAAAATAACAAGACTTCGCCGTTTTTATCAAATATTAATGTTTAAGGTAGTTCTTTCGTGAGAATAAGTATTAGATAGGTACCTAAATTTTATATATGTTAAATATACAGTAATAAGAGGCATCTGTACGAAAAATCAGGTGAGGTTATTGACACTTGACAAGAAATAAGTCATTCTAACAATAGGCGATAGCGATAGCGATAGCAACAGCGACAAAGTTGCCGACAAAGGTATAGCTTTTACTCCGATTTGTAACTACCGGAACCTGGGGTTTACCACTATTCGCTAAAAACAAAACAGCAATTGAGACAGTGGACACATAGCGATTTCCCGTCATCAAAAAAGGCTAAGATAGTTCCATTGATTGAAAGGGTAATGATAACGATTTCCTGGGATGCTGAAGGAATTTTATTGATAGATTACCTTCCAAAGAATAGAACTATAACTGAAGAGTACTATGCTGACCTTTCAGATCGATTAGACAAAAATGTTCTTGAGAAAAGCCAGGTATAGCGAACAAGAAAGTGGTTTTATATCAAGATGATGCACTCTCCTATACAAGTGCTGTTTCAATGAATAAAATCCAGGAATTAGAGTACGGTTTGTTGGAATATCCTCCTTATTCACCTGACTTAGCTCCGTCATACTTTCATCTATTCCCGGGGTTGAAGAATTTACTTGCTGGAAAGACATTTTCAACGGATGAAGAAGTGAAAGAGATAGTTGACGGATATTTTGCATCACTTAACAAATCAGAGTTTTATACAGGAATAATAACCTTGCAACGTAGGTGGCTCGAGTGCATTCGTGTAAAGGGAAATTATGTTGAAAAATAAAAATAATTATTAAGTAAACTTCTAATAAATAAGGTACAAATAAAAAAATTGCAGGTTTGATCTTATTGTTACCAATGCATATTATTATTATTTTTTTTACAGAGCACACCTTTGTCTACAACCTCTGTCGATCGTCACACGGCGAAGAACTACAGCAAGAGCAAGAGACCGGCTGATCCTGGAGCGGCGGAGCACTCGATGTCCGAGGAATCATCTGACGAAGCGAACAAGACCGTGCTGGCGAAGGAGAAGAGCCCGGACATCCGGGAGGCCAAGTATATCCGCAATCCCACATCCGATTACATCGCGAAAGCGCCAACGGTGGCTGATTATGTCAACTCCACGTGGAAGCCAGACGAGTATTCGAAAGCGAACACGGCGAAGATCGTGGAATCCGAAAAGTTCATCGAACCTTATAGGACGACGATGTCCGTCGATGCGACAGACGGCAAGTACGGCGAGCCAACGCGAGTAGCCGTCGCGCCGAAATCGTGTGACGTACCGCCGGCTCCGCCGCCGTATCACATTGCGGCGGCGTTCTCCAAAAAGGCCGCCTTTTTCCAGCAGTTTAATAATCGTACGTTATCATCGTTCACTAAAACCAATAAGTTAAAAATCGTACGATTCTTTGTAAAGAAATTTGATCCGCAAAATCGTATGGGTAAAAAAGATAACGATAACGTTAAGATTACATGTGGATCATCTGTATAGTACAGTATAGTTGGTAAAAAAGGAATTGATATACTTTATCTTCTACGGGATGATTTTACGTGAATAATATTACGATAGAAACGTTTTGCAGTATTTATTTTTTGTGCACATATTTTCTTTATCACGTATTTCTATCATTTGTAGACAGCTGACGTTTAAACAGGAAAAAATTAAAATCTAACGTGAATCTTCGTTTCTATTTAGCGATCGAAACGGATGCGCATCTGGTATCACCTTCGTTACCTTTCAACTCGCCCTTAAATTCAGCCGGACTGTTACCGGATGTAACAAAACAGAAAAACTTTGATACGAACGCGGAATCGGCGAAAGCTGAGGAATGCGCGTCCGTGTCGTCAGGCGATCGGGCAAATCTCACCAATTCGTACGACAAGCCGATGGATAACGGACGGACGAGTTCTCTTGATCAGACCAGCGCGGACCAAAGTTGCACGTCGACCTTGAATTCCGGCGCCGATCCCGAACAGAACAATCGCGCTCTTAAGCCGAGCAAAATTCCTGTTCTCAAAGCGAAACACGTGGAGAGCTCGGGTAACGACGCGAGCTCGAGCAGGAGTCCATCAAGGGAGGAATACGACGCGAGCAGAACGTTGAGCGCGTATTCTGGCATACCCACGTCGCCGGTTACAGGGAAAAAGTATCGTAGTCCGTTATCAGCGCTCGATCGATCGAGGAAGCTGACGAACGGAAACGCCTCGAGCAACAGTTCGTGCGATAATACCAGCGCTCCGATGAACGAGGCGACGACGAACGTCGTTCGGGCGAATGCCGTCACTCTCGTTCAAACGAGCATGAGCATCATCGACGCGTCGAACGTCACTTCACCCACTACCGCTGTCGCTAAGGACGAAAGCAGCTCGAGTCAAGACATATCGAACCACAGTACGAACGGCAAATCTCAGGACGACACGAACTTTGACGCCGAAAGTTTCAAGGAACACACGAGTTTTACGTCGAACGAGACACCAAACTCGGAGAGAAAGCCGAAGTTCACGTGGATGTTCGGCCCTCACAAAAACGCGAATGTGGTAGGTATTCTGATTTATGAAGGAATTTAGAAAATGGAATATATGTTTTATGTGAAATTTTATTTTTATATAAACACACAATTTCTAAATAACATACTGCAAGGAAACTTTATAAAAATATATCTGTACTTTAGAAGTAAAGAATTGTATATTTTCCATTATTATAAATTTAGAGAAAACAGGTTTTAAAGTTTATTATTTCTATGAAAATTTCTAATCCGTCTTTTTCTAAACATTGTATCTTAGGAACTAGTAATAATGGACATAAGACCTTTTATTATTATATACAATTTAAGCTCCTGGTATATTAAAAAAAAGTAAATTAATTACATTTTGACAAAAACTAAAGATACGACTCTTTAACTCTAAGGTACAAATGTAGGAAATAAAAATAAAAAAGTTAAAGTTCAACTTATTTTATATACAAGTTGAAAGATTAAAGAAAAATAAAGATTAATTTTGTCAAGATATATCCATGCAAAAAATAAAGTAATTTCTATAACTTTATGAATTTTCTGTAGTTGAAAAGCAATTTACATTATTATAACGATAGCTGTAGGTATATATTGATTTTTCTAATTCTAGTACATTTCTTCGCAGCTGCCCGTTCAAGTGAAGAAGAATCCAGGTCTCGGTTTCAGCATAGCTGGCGGGGTAGCGGGTGCAGAGACCGTACGTGTAGTCATGTTAATTTACATTGAATTTTATTCGCGCATCAAGAGATATCTGAAAATCAAGGGGCTTTTATTGCAGGGAATAATTGTGACGAAAGTGAACCCCGATGGGCCAGCTCAGGGCACTCTTCGGCCGGGAGACAAGATTCTGGAGGTGGACGGCATCGATTTTACCAAATCGGATCACAATAACGCTGTCGCCGTTCTGCGTGCCACTGGTACTGTTGTATCTATGATGATAAGTCGCCATCAATGATTGTAAGTTATTGGTCGCGACTTATCATTATAGATACAATGTGGAACTTCTCATCATAGATACGTGGTGGAACAAAGAGGAAGAAAACCTTTTCTAATTCTTTTAGTAACTACAACTAGAACAATAATGTCTTTCTCGAAAGCTCTCTAATTCCGAGACACATCGACTAATCTGCCAACATTATCATCCACACATTCGGACATCCGCGTGTTTCGATAATAATGTTGGTAGATTAGTCGATTTACATCTATATCTATATGCGTTCCCCACGACGGGAGTGCCGACAATGTGCCAGAAAACAAAGTACTATTTATTATCCATATACATAACATATTGAGAAAAAGATATATATACTATGCATATATAAATATATACATATATTATATATAAACAAATTTATCTGTAGACAGGCCAGACGAGGTCCCATAGGTCCCCGGCGGTGTAAATAAGTGTCTCGATTGTTCCCGCGTATCGAAGTGTACGTTACAGATACTTCCACGAGATGTTTCGACGACAAAAACTTCGCTTTTGAATTTACGATTTAGAGTCTTTTTTCCAACCTAGAATGCTAAAATATAGACGGTTTTTTAATTACAATTTTTAAAAACCACCAATTTTGAAGAATAAATAAAAACGTTTTATTTTTTTTTTTTTTTTAATTTGGACCTTATTCAATGAATAGGGAATTGTAACAGAAATTTTTAGTTTTGAAATTAGAAAATATTTAAAAAATACATTTTATATATAAGAAACATTAAAATTTTAATTTTTATTATTAAATACCTTAATTCTTAAGATACTAAAGTGTAATATTTGAAGGTGAGAGTAGTGATTAAATTTTTATTAAGATAAAGTTGGTTTATAGAACTTTTCAAGGGATTCATAGGTGATTTTTGTCGGAAATATTACACGAAACATCCCATATGTATTTTCATCGTGAGATATATATCATGTCATCGCGCTCTTTGTTGTAATCGAATCATTTATAACGTGATCCGATCGTGTACAGCGATTTTTATCAGTTGTTGACTATCTATAGTTGTTGTTATTGCATACGGCAAAGCTATAAATTCTATGATTCGACGGATACTATAAAGAGGATAGCTCCGAACTGTTGTGAGTCAAGTGGAACCTCCGATTGTTCAGCCGAATGTTCGATTACGAACAAAAAGTTTGTTGTCTTTGCGAGATGGCAATTCGAAATAATATCTGTTTGTAGATAATCGAGCATTCAGGGTTATTGATAATAATTGCGCCTCACCCTGTGGGATCCTCGTCACTCTCTTGTCTGGTAGGAGAGAAAAGAAAATATTCTTCTATGTGCCGTACTTATATTGATAATAATAATGTTTATACTCGTATCAGTGTCAATCCAAGGACGTTCAACAATTGCGGCGTTTATTATCTATGGATATCTCTCGCATTTACGCTTTTTTCAGATTTATCCCATATCGCGAGAGAGATCGTTGTTTGATCGTTAATTAATCCTTAAACACTGGCGCGTACTTTCGTGACGTTAACGAAGGATATGTCCAGGCCTTCGGTTATTACATTGAAGGTCATACAAAAGGAAATCTCGTATATCGTTTAACTCTTTAATTGATATTCGATGTATCCGTTAATTATAAAACGGATAAAAATTTAATTAATAAAATTTTATTAATAAGGTTATTAAGAGATGGTTTGGACATTATAACGTAACGTTTATAAATTTTATGAATCGCGTGTTTGTTATGTATATACATATATGTATTCGTTATTATTTTATACGTGCACGAATACACGTATATGTAAATTTTATAAAAGTTCCATATCTCGCGCCAGTGCTCGAGGACCAAGGATGTATACGTGTATTGTTATTCGATCTTTTTTATTATTATAATGTTCTTAGACTGTTGAGACCACGAAACGCCTTTCGGAACTAACGCGACTGATTTAGCAACTAATTTGACAATTACTCGCGTTTCCTCCGTTTATATCTCGTTGAAGGAACAAATCTGTACCTAAGAACCGTTCCCCGCGACGATTGTTAGTCGAGCGTGATATTGCCGAACGACGGGCGAGATAAGACTTTTCCTCTTATCACCTTTCTTTTACCGGCATGGCTTTTGTCGATGCCAGGCCGATAGAAAAAGGTGATAAGAGGAAAAGTCGCGGTGGAGAGGATAAGAGGAACGTAGGACTGAAAAGTGGCAGCACAAATGAAATCGTTATTCGGTTATATATATATATATACATATATATATGTATGTTTCGTTAATATATATATATATATATATATATATATATATATATAACTATATATATATATATATATATATATATAATACATATAATACATTATATATTAAGCGCATTGATATATAATCTAAACCAGTGTGAATGCAGGACTATTTACTGCGTGCCCAGGCGTTCTGCATTTTTTCTCTGTTAAAGATTTCTTCCACGAATCTTCTGAATCTCGATTTTATTTATAAATATGATGCGATTGGTTTCTTCTATTTATCAATTTCCTGTAATTTTATTGCCAAAATTGATTTCTCTAATTAACGATAATGCGATTAACGTCAAGCCATTTAATATTATTAATCAGGATGAACCTATCGGTTTTTATTACGAGTCTAAAAGGTCCCGTCAATTGAAAATTTCAAAATGCTAATCTAAGCAACAGAGAAAAGATGCCGAAGATCTGGGACTGAGTGTTAGTTAATTAATTGTTGTTATTAAGTTAGTGTCTGTCTATTTGTATCTTCGTTCTTCGTCGGTGTTACGTATCATAAGATTTTACGGTAAAATTCATAGCACTGTATTCGTACCTAGTCAGAGATAGCAAAGGTTGATCAAAAAATTCGCCCGTCTCTCTCCTTTCGACTTCTATACTAATAGAGAAAAGACAAACGCTTTCTTGATCATCCTAATAATTATTATTAGAATTATTATTAGAATGTTATCAGAAAAGCGGAATAAAGTACGTGTTAACTGACGGAGAAGTTTCCACTTTCATGGACCACGAATACACATATTATACTCTTTTCTACTACTCTAAACTAAACAGACTGACTACCTTTTGGATATCTATTACATGTTTAACGGCATTTCCGACCAAGACGGGTTTGGCGGTCACCCCGAGACCTATTGGGAGGCCCAAGTATAACGAATTTATACTTGGAATTGCGTTTGAATCTGATCTTTAATGAGAGAATTTTCCAAAGATTTTTGTATTAATTATTTCGCAATAATTGCGTTTGTCGGACGGGCGCGCAAGCCGAACCCGTCCCGCACGGAAACGCCATAAGCGACGCTCGCTATCGGTATCGATCGAAGTGAATTGCGAATTTAAGATTGAACGCATGACTGAAACTCCGAGTTATACCCATGAGTGTATATACAATAAGCGACTAATTGCGTGTATGTAAACAAACGTTGTGAGAAAGCAATCAAGTTGTCGTACCATTTTACTTGCGATGCGTTTTGTTTTTTTTCTCTTGATTTTTATCGTGTCAAACAAATTTCGAGGCGAACCAAACTCGTCTTTTTTTGTGCCAGAGTGTTTCTTTTTTTTCTTCGATGATTCGATGATTGACGCGTTAAACATTGCGTTTCGCGACGTCTGCGTTTATCCGGAGAACAATTTGTCTCTATGAACGGTACAGCCACTTCGTTAGCGTACGTTAATTATGGTTGTCATGTATGAATAATTTATAGTTTGTAACGGTGATCGATGTACAAACAGATACTCACGTTCTACCGGACGTCGTCTTCTGATATACAATTACTATTGCATTTTGAATATATTAGTAGAAGATGTCTGACCTTTAACGAGAAGTCCTAGTTGGTTGTGCAGCAATAAATTAATATTTACGTACAAAGCGTTTGAATATTTGTAGCATTTTCATGCATCTCTCCATATAAGCATCCTCGCACCCTCTCGATGTTACGTCGATCGATATTACGTATCGGTTCGTATAAATGAAATAGGGGGGGGGGAAACCTTCTTCCTTTTGTTGAATCGTTTGCATATATGTCACGTTGCGTTCCGTTGTAAAAAGTTCCAATTTAAGTAACAAAACGTTTTTATAAGACGCAATAATTATTATTTTATTTCGTGCACACAAAATTAGTCAATGATGAGATAAATTGATATAACAATAAGACTGATGTCTCTTAAGGGGATGCTGGAGTCGCAACCGAACTCGATCAGCGTCGATAAAGAAGTGCTCACCGATTCTTACACATACATACAGAGCGCAAGCAAACTCGATCAGCGTCGATAAAGAAGTGCTCACCGATTCTTACACATACCTATATAGAGCGCCTGCTCTAGGGCTACTCATTATACTGATCCGTATGTTTTTGGCTGAATTCGGGGAGACGCGTAACATGTGCATATGAAATTTTCTAACATACTTTTCTCTTATACTAAAGCTCGCAGCTCATTTCTGCAAGCACAGGATTCTTCTTTATTGTATTTCCGTGACGGCTGCAAGGTTTTTGTATACGTACACAGTCTAAAACTTTTATCTGCAGCAAATGTTGTCATGAGTTGACCGCAGAATCGAAAATAAAAATGTAATTTTCTAATTTTTTTTTGTTTTTCATACGCAATTGGTGCCTGCCGTCTTCGTTATCGTCCGTACTTTAATTCTGGACAAAAAATTTTTAATTCGGTGAAATTAATCAAAAGATTTGTGTGTTTGAAAATTTCGTGGTAAAACAGACCTGTCTCCAGCATCTCCTTAAAAACATTCGGAACATAAAATGGACAGAGTGGAAGTAAAACGCGGCGAATAGAAATATAAAGATGTAAAACAAAGTATAAAACATCAAGAGACACGGTAGTGTCTCGCGCCAAGTATACGCGAAGCGAGACCGCACCGTGACTCTTTTACGCAAACGCACGAGTTGCGAGTACTCGAGATGTTGTGAGATCTCGATAACGAGTGAACGGATCAAGTTCTAAGTAGGCTTGATCGATAACTTGGGGTCGAATTAAGGGAGGGTTTCTCTTATAATATTCCGCTACGTGCCCTACGAGCGGAGATATTGCGACGCAAAGTCCAAATGTGAAAATTTATAATTAAGATACTCCTAACGCTGACGTCTTATGACACATACATAACATATATATAACATATATATATCAGAGAAATGTCACTCTCACTTTTTCGACACTGGCGACGCTATTATTATCACCATTGACAGCAGGGAGCTGATGCCGAGGAGATCCCGTTTATACGCGAAGGAATTATCGTAAGTTATTATTATATACTATATCCCGTTTACGCGAAGAAATTATCGTAAGTTATTAATATATTATATATATAGATACTATAAAAGTAACGTTCGCATAAACGTAGTATATAGTTAGTATTAGTATACATACGTGACAGATAGTGTGTGTGTGTGTGTGTGTGTTGGGTGGGTGGGTGCGTGCGTGCGTGCGTTCGTGCGTGTGTATGTATGTGTGGTTAGAGAGTGATTATCAATGTAACATCGGCCTATATCATATAATATTATAAGACTTTATTAAGAGTAATATATTAATTTATAGGGGGTGCCGTTTATCCCGCTCTCCATGTGATGATTGCCAGATGGGTGCCTCCTGGTGAGAAAGGCATGTTTGTGTGGACTATGCAAAGTACTATTCTTTTATCTCTTTATTTCTTTAATAGAAAATTTTCTCGAAAATATATGTATTCATGTGTAGTTTTTTTTTAAAGGTGGTTTATTCGGAACCGTGGTAACATTCGCCTTATGTGGCGCAGTAATCAGTGCTTACAGGTAGACAACTGTATACTACGTTACAAGCGGACTTATGTTAGTTTTTTTATGCTTTGTGGGTATTTCTAATATATAAAGAGACACGGTAGTGTAAGGTTAGTTTGAGGGAAACTGTTATTTAGTTGATATTGTTTATAACTCTCTGCTGAGAGGTGAGGATGGCAAGAATCCGTACGTAACGCGAAACGTGATACACGTAGGATATGAGCGGGTTAAAATAAAGGAAATGACGAGTTCGGTTTATTATATATATTTCCATTCAACACATTAACCGCAAGAAGCCCATTGCACGGACTTACGAGTAAAACCGTAATTGAAGTAACGTCGGGAATACATAGGCTTAGAGCCTTCCGCACGTACGTCTTGTCGGGGCGCTTACTCGCAACGAACTCTCTCCTGCACAGATCGCGCTTGAACCTGCACGAACGTGCACGCAACCGTCTTTTTAGGATCACGTGTTAACGCGTGATCCTCCTCCATTCGGATCGACCAATAGTGGCCGTCTAGCAACCGAAGTTACTGTTTCAGACAACGCCTTCCGGCGGCGCCACGGCGTGTGAATCTCAACGCTTGCTTAAGGGACAGCGCTCGCTACGCGGGAAATTCAATTGTACATTTATTACTTTACAGTAGTGTCTCGCGCCAAGTACACGCGGAGCGAGACCGACCGTGACTCTTTTACGCGAAGCGACGGGTTGTGAGTACTCGAGATGTTGAGATCTCGATAACGAGTGAACGGATCAAGTTCTAAGTAGGCTTGATCGATAGTTGGGGTCAAAATAAGGGGGGTATCTCCTATATAATTTTCCGCTACGTGCCCTACGAGCGGAGATATTGCGACGCAAAGTCCAAATGTGAAAATTTATTTTTAAGATACTTCTTCTACGTCGACCCGTCTCTCATGCCATATATATAACTTTTGATCACGTGATCAGAGAAAATGTCATTTTCACTTTTTCGACACTGGCGGCGCAGGTATCGCCAGTTTCGATATCGCGCGCGTATTTCGAACGATCTAGTAGGTAAATTATTAAAGGTCGATAGACTTATCGGTCAGAAGGAAGATTTCTATTTAGCTAAATTAAGTATATATTAAATATATATTGATTCTTATGAATCAAGCTTGAATTCGATGTTTAGGTATCCCAGGTTGCCGATGACGAGGTACAGATAGTGCGCTTCATAGTTTTCGGTGTCCAGGTGTAATCGTACGTTGAATTCGATGTCTAGGTGTCCCAGGTTGCCGATGACGAGGTCCACATAGTGCGCTCCGTAGTTTTCGGTGTCTACGTGTATTAATACCTTGAATTCGATGTCCACGTGTCCCAGGTTGCCGATGACGGGATCCAGATAATGCGCTTCATAGTTTTCGGTGTCCAGGTGTAATCGTACGTTGAATGCGATGTCTAGGTGTCCCAGGTTGCCGATGACGATGTCTAGATAGTGAGCTCCGTAGTTTTCGGTGTCCAGGTGTAATAATACGTTGAATGCGATGTCTACGTGTCCCAGGTTGCCGATGACGATGTCTAGATAGTGAGCTCCGTAGTTTTCGGTGTCTACGTGTATTAATACCTTGGATTCGATGTCCACGTGTCCCAGGTTGCCGATGACGGAATCCACATAGTGCGCTCCGTAGTTTTTGGTGTCTACGTGTATTAATACCTTGAAATTGATGTCTAGGTGTCCCAGGTTGCTGATGACGAGGTCCAGATAACGCGCTCCGTAGTTTTTGGTGTCTAGGTGTAATAATACCTCGAATTCAATGTCTACGTGTTTCAGGTTGCCGATGACGAGGTCCACATAGTGCGCTTCGTAGTTTTTGGTGACTAGGTCTATTAATAACTTTAATCCGAATGTAGGACACGTAGATATTGAATTTGAGGTATTAATACACGTAGACACCGAAAACTACGAAGCGCACTATGCGGATTTCGTCATCGGCAACGTGGGACACCTAGACATCGAACTCAACGTATTATTACACCTGGACACCGAAAATTATGGAGTGCACTATTTGTAACCCGTTATCGGCAACCTGGGAAACCTAGACATCAAATTCAAGCTTAATTCATAAGAATCGACAAATTCTCTAGCGGCAGAACTAAAATTATGTCATGACATAATAAAAATTTGTTGAATTAAAATTATGTTTAGACATAATAAAAACTGGACAAATTAAAATTATGTCTAGACATAATAAAAATTGGATGAATTAAAATTATGTCTTGACATAATAAAAATTGGATGCATTAAAATTATGTCTGACATAAAAATAATTCCGCATTTTTATTATGTGTATACACATAATTTTAATTCATACAATTTTTATTATGTGTACACATAATTTGTTTTTGAATGAACGTAAAACGCATTTGTTACAATATCTATCCATTATTGAAAATTGATATGCGCGACAAAAGCTCTTGTATATCATTAATTATGTTATTATTTATTATATATATTTCCATCCATATATTTTCAGTATTATTATTGTTACATTAGAAAAATTATTAGCATTTAAGATACGAATCTTTTTCCGATAGTTTGTAAGTTTTATGATTAAAAAGATCATGTCGTATTATTAACATATACCTAAGATTTATAGAATCGTTATTAATTTTATTATATATCTCAATTGCGCGAATCTTAAATATGTTTTGTAAAAATTATGCATAATATTTCTATGCAAGGATACTTGTTTAATTATTTCTTCCTATTGCATTTAAGTATAGAAAAATATACAATTTTTATGTGTTTGCACTTTATATTTAATGAGCAGGCAATTAAATATATATGATTCAATTTGCACTACGTTTACATGACACCGTTAATCGGGTTTTATAACATCGGTAGTTGTCAGGAAGACCAATCGTAATCATTCTTCAGAAGAATGGAATAGTTGTGATTGACTGGCCTAAGAACTACCGATGTTATAAAACCCGATCAACAGTGCCATGTAAACGTAGTCTCTTTATAGACTGACATAGTTATATACTTTTAAATCTTTTTCTTTTCTAAAATTCAATCAATTGAATAGCAAAAACTACGTTATCATATTATATATTTTTGGTACGTAGTGTGCAAATGTATTTTGAAATGAAGATTATACATATATTTTCTACTGAATTATTTACACACACGTGCGATTTCAGAGAATCATTTTTCGCCAACTCAAATATGTTCCTACTCAACTGTCAAAATATGAAAAATAATTTTATCTAGTTGTGACATTCGCTTGAATTCCCGAAATAATTTTCAAGGATGTGAGTACAAATATATATATCGTATTATTTAATATTTATATTTAATAGAAAATTATAAACGATGCGTTATGTATGAGAAATTTGACAGAATTGCTTTTATCAAATAGAATTATTTTGCGATTAGTTGAAGGAAATAAAAGAATAAACACATCAGGTAAGTTTCAGACACGTGTTACAGGTGTCCATCTGTAATTATCAAAAACATCGATACCTGTAGATATCAATACATATACAATTGCGAACAACATTCAGTAAGACACGCGAATAAAAATAAATAAAAAATTTTACTGTTAACGACTTATTAACATTAACATTAATCATGCTATATTGCGATTATGCGTTTTATGTTGAAATTGAAAAATATATACAAGGTGTACAACTAAAAGGGTTACAAATTATTATTTTTAAAAAACTAAGCAAAATATTAAATTGTTGTTTTCTTTAGAAATAATAGTCCGTAACACTTTCAGCTTCATACCTTGTATATACTGTTTATAAGATTATAAGATATATTGTTTATAAGATTAAGATGCGTAACACACTACAAAAAGGCGTGATATCCGTACAAAATTACCTTTTTTAAACAAAAGATAAAAAAGGCGCCAAGTACACGCATAGTAATGTATATGTTGTTACCTCGAAAAAAGAGAAAGTGGTAGTATTATACCTCGAAAAAATATAAGTAACAAGTGGTAGACATAATCTTTATATCTCGAAAAAATCTAAGCCCGTAGTATTTTTATTTCCGAAAAATTATAACCCAAGTGATACACATCACAAAATTATGTTACCTTATCAAAAAGAAGAGTCGTGCTTCAAGTGATCTATTACAATTACAAAAAAGAAATGATATCTCTTTAAATTACAGCGCCAATTACAGAGAGAACATATATATTGCCTCAAAAAATAATTGTTGCACTATATACTTTGAAAAATCTTTACATTGTGTCAATTAGAAAAGAATGTATGATAACAATTTTATAAGATTAAAAAATTTTATTTAAATTTCACAAGGGAATACAAGATATTTAAATACAAAGTTTACATGTGTATTTTTTAGTGCGGTCACAAAGAATTACAGAGGTAACAGTACAAAATAAAAATATTTTATTAAAATATTTAATCCAACGAGGGCTACAATTTGTATTTAAATACAAAGTTTATATATGTATTTTTCAATAGAATAAAAGATTTAATCACAAAGAATTACAGAGGTAACAGTACAAAATAAAAATACATAAATTTTTCTTGTAAAAATACTTGGCGCTGCTAGACCTCGAAATTTTAAATAAATAAGGACAACAATAAATAAAAATAATTCAGAGAAGAATGCGACGAGAGTAACAAAATGATTATCAGCGTGGTGTGTATGTGCGAGCGAGTGATATAGGTGTGCGTGACGACGGCGAATAATGCGGCTTATAATTAGTATAGGATAAGTTTATTTATTTATTTAAAATTTCGAGGTCTAGCAGCGCCAAGTATTTTTACAAGAAAAATTTATGTATTTTAATAAAATATTTTAATTTTGTACTGTTACCTCTGTAATTCTTTGTGATTAAATCTTTTATTCTATTGAAAAATACATATATAAACTTTGTATTTAAATACAAATTGTATTCCCTCGTTGGATATTTTAATAAAATATTTTTAGTTTGTACTGTTACCTCTGTAATTCTTTGTGACCACTAAAAAATACACATGTAAACTTTGTATTTAAATATCTTGTATTTCCTTGTGAAATTTAAATAAAATTTTTTAATCTAATAAAATTGTTATCATACAGTCTTTTTTAATTGACACAATGTAAAGATTTTTCAAAGTAGTGCAACAATTATTTTTTGAGGCAATATATATGTTCTCTCTGTAATTGGCGCTGTAATTTAAAGAGATATCATTTCTTTTTTGTAATTGTAATAGATCACTTGAAGCGCGACTCTTCTTTTTGATAAGGTAACATAATTTTGTGATGTGTATCACTTGGGTTATAATTTTTCGGAAATAAAGATACTACGGGCTTAGATTTTTTCGAGATATAAAGATTATGTCTACCACTTGTTACTTATATTTTTTTGAGGTATAATACTACCACTTTCTCTTTTTTCGAGGTAACAACATATACACTACTATGCGTGTACTTGGCGCCTTTTTTACCTTTTGTTTAAAAAAGGTAATTTTGTACGGTATACGATACACCGGAGTCGCATCCTAATATCACGGAGAAGGAGAAGACGTACATAAAAAAAGAAATAGGCACTTCAGTCTCAAAACAAAAGATATGATATACATTTATCAAATAAAATATTAAATAATAAAAAAAACTATAAATAAGGAATAATTATAAAATAAACTAATGCTTATATCTTTTGTCTACAAATCCAACTATTGGTGAAAGCAGTCGCTACATCTCTACCGTTCCTAGTATTATTGTGGGCCCACTTTGCAAACATGTGGAGTATTTATTTCATCGCTACAAACGGACCTAAATACACGTTGGAAGTCCTTGTTCTCGTGATTTTGTTTTATGAAGAAACTTTCCAAGATTGCAACACTTTTTATCTTGTTATTACTAAAAATGTTCCTAATATTTTATGTATAGGGGGCACAATAACTGGATTACCATACATAGCTAGACTAGGGGCTGGAGTGTTATTTGCAGCGGCAGGCGATTATGTGCAAAGGAAGAAATTCTTATCTTTAGGCTGGATAAGGAAGATATTTATGCTTTTCTGTAAGTAATCTGAAACGGTTACGTCTGTCGTAACTTCGGAATTGAGACATTAAAATGTATGTATCTAGACAATTTTAATTGTTATCTAACCGATAATTCACAAATATGACTGTTAACAGCTCACTTGGGACCTGCAGCTTGTCTGATAGCGATGACATACGTGGGTTGCGATGCTACAACTGCGATGATAATGTTAATACTGGCGTTGGCCTTCAATGGGGCCGCCTGCCAGACTAGCTTACAGAATCAAACTTGACACCGAACTATGCCGGTTCCTTATACGGAATTATGAATACATTTGGCAGTTTCCCCGGATTCATCATTCCATCTATTATTGGCGCTTTGATTAATGAAAAAGTATGTTTATTACTTTTCTACATCATCAAAATTACGTTGAAGACATAAAGAAATTTTCTAGTCTTTGAAATTGCAAACTATTCGAGGAAAAAGTGTACATAAAATAATTTTATAAATTCTCCATATTTTTATGCATTTATATTCTCTAATATATTACGTTTTATAGAACGACGTGGAAGAATGGCGTGTAATGTTTTGGATATCGGTGGTAGTGTTTATATCGGCAACGGTCCTCTTTTGGCTACTCGGATCTGCGGAAATTCAACCATGGAACGATTCGAGTCAGGTAAAAGTGCTTACGCTTTCCGAAGAGGAGATGCAGATAAACGAAACGACGAAGAAAGATGATACGGATAATACGGAAGCCGAGGAAAATGAACGTCTCTAGTGATTTAGGAAATAAAATAAAATTTTTAAAAATGTGTGTTTTCATGTCTGTACAAAAATTAATAGTTCAATGTTGGGAAGAGAGTGCATCTGAAATTGCAAAATTTGATCTCTGTTAAAATGTCATACTTTATATACGATTACAGACCAACGTTTGTACAGCTTCTAATTGTTAATTCCTAGAAAGATAATTGCTAGATTATTATTAGTACACCGAAATTTGGAACGGGAGAATTGAAATGGATGTACAGAATATTCGATATATAGAATATTCAATTATATTATAATATATTTAAAATATTCGTGTTCCAGTTACAGATACACGTTGCTAGAATATCACGACATATCTTTCGTCTTAATTCGATTACTATATAAAGCTGTGAAAGCTGAAACTTAGATTTTATACATTTTACGTAATTTTCAAGCGTTTGTATCGTCTCGATTATTTAAGTATTTATATCTGAGTTGACTAAAAAAGAATATTCCACTATAAAAGCATCGACTTGATATTATTCAATTAGTATTTGGTTAAAATAAGTATTGCAAAGCTGGAATGTCGAAA
Source organism: Temnothorax ravouxi (assembly GCA_030770255.1). NCBI lineage: Eukaryota > Metazoa > Arthropoda > Insecta > Hymenoptera > Formicidae > Temnothorax > Temnothorax ravouxi. The sequence continues at coordinate 119,241 of JASTWP010000526.1, forward strand.
CTCTATAAATAATGAAACGGTGGATACAGATAATTATTTCTTCTGGAGAGAGAAGTGGATAATAAAAAAGGCATATATACACATTTTTAAATATATATCTTATATTTTACATTTCTTATACAATACAGATGCGATTAAAAGTACAAATTATGAAGGCTTTTTTATACAAGCAGCATATGAAGTTTATCCTAATAACCGTCTCATCTTATTATTTTGTTTGCTCGCTAACTTACTTATATACTTAAAAAGTACTTAAAATTAATTTCTTGTACGCGTAGATATCTATTTTCAAAAAGGTAAAAAAAGGCGCCAAGTACATGCATGGTTACCTCGGAAAAACTAAGTGCTAGTATCATTAATTTTAAATTAATAAAATTCAAGTGGTACTTAATGTGTTTATATTATTAGCATTATTCAAGCTAGATTGCGATTATGTCTTGTATTGCAAAATATATACGGCTTATAGAGCTTTACAATCTGTACATATTGTTTGTAAGATAAAGATATACTGTTTCTAAGATGCGTAACACTACAAAATGCATGATATCAGTACAAAATTATCTTTTTCAAAAAGGTAAAAAAAAGGCGCCAAGTACACGCGTAGTTGTTACCTCGAAAAAAAACCAAATAGTAGTATCATTAATTTTAAATTCAAAAATATTAATAAAACTCAAATGGTACGTAATATCTTTGTACCTCGAAAAAACCAAAAAGTGAGTGGGTAGTATCTTTATTTAAAAAAAAAAAATTCAAACCCAAGTAGTACATATAACTTTGTGGGAATTCCCATTTAAGAGTTTTTCTATTCTAACTCAGAGGTAGTAGTATAGCTTTAATATTTCTTAATATATTATACCTCGAAAAAACCTAAGAGTTCCTTCCATAGAGTTCATTCAAGTAATCTTTGTATACACTTATAAATAAAATAGAGAAAATAATTGAATATTAATAATTATTTATTTAATGATTATAATTATGAATTTTTTAATGCAATAACGCTATCACTTACAACGGAGTACTTTATATTTCCTCGGTATCAAGTGCTTACGCGGTGATCTATTTTGTAGTCCAACATGTGTTTTCGACTCCTTTATACATCTATTTACTAGTGTGTGCTTAGTCCAAAAAATTAAAAGTAACTCGCAAAAACACTCCGGGACCACGTTGTTTTAGATATTCCCAGAAGGATAATCGGATGAATTTTCCGCAGCCTACATATATCTAGTAAGAAATATATAATAGTAAATAATTATATTTTTATTTACATTTTACAAATATACAAATTTAAAATTATACAATTTTGTATGAATGAAATATAGCATACCTCATCTCCTTCTTTTTGATATAACTCAAAGTTCTCTGGATTTACTTCCCGTATGTCTGACGACAGCCGATTATTATATGTATTATTATTGTATTATCATTATCTGTATCATCATGCCCTTCTGCTAATTCCCTTAGAACTACATAAAAATTAAATTATTTTTATAAGATGTTACTTTTAATAATCTACGACAATACAAGAAAAAATATGTTTTTCAATTATATCTAAGAAGTATGATAATATTGTAAATCTATACCTCTTTTTGGTCGGTAAACAATGCAACTTCTTCGTCTGGATGTAGGAGTTTCTACATGCTCATTTATTACTGAATAATAAAAATATAAATAAAAATAAAATTACGTTAATTAAAGAAAATAAAAAATTGCTTTATTCTACAAAACTACATTACCTGATCTTTCATCATCATTATTACTGACGGTGTTTTGCGGTAAAGGTGATTGTGCATGTTGGTTTCCTGGTCTTCTCACAGGACTGTGATTATCAATAGGAGACCGTGCATTTGTAATATTTTCATAATTTTCAACTACAACAATACGATTATTGTTTCGTTGTAGTTCTGGTGTTAAGGATTTTAAAGCTCTTGAAGCTCTTCTGGGGCTATCGTCATCGCAGTGATACCAGAAGATGCAATTTTAGTACTTTCAGAGTCTTCAAGAAGAAAATTATGCAGTAAATAATATTAAAATTTATCGTTTTATCTATTTACATGCTTGAATAAGTAATAATATAATATTTGTTTACCTATTCCCTCTTTACCTTGTTCGTTTGATTCATCATTTTCATTTTCTGTAAAAACGTTATCACTTTCTTCGCTTTCGATCAATTGTCGTCTTCTTTTTAAAAATTTATTTAACTGTTTTTTTTCACTCTTTAGTTTTGCTAATTTCTTCAATTTGGTTTGAATTTTCTGTAATTATTATTATCATTATTATTATTGTTATTATTGTTTATATTATTGTCACTGTTATTATTATGATACTTGTAATAGTAACTTGTACAACTTGTAATAGTAACAAAGTCAATAATCAAACATTGCAATAAGTACGAAAAAACAAATGTTCGTTACTTTACCTAATTTTTTTCGTGAATACCACGATCTTTTGATTTTAAACGTAATTTTTCCAATGCATCACTGCGTCGTATTTTTTTAAATTTGTGGCGTTTGCTTCTGTTTAATAAATTTTCTCTATTGTCTGCAACATTAGATATAGTTATTTATAATAAATTAGACTTTACAATAAAGAAAGAATCTTTTTCCAAAACTGAATGAACATTTTATTGTTTGCAAATATTGCTTCTTAAATAATTTTTCTTTTTGCTTATTCTCTATTCTTTTTATATTCAACAATGCACTTTATGGTTTAATTGGAATAACAATCAAGCGTTACAAGAAATTTCTAAGTTATTTTTTAATGAAGCTTCAGTATGCTATATACGGTAATATGTATTCAAATTAATATAAATTATTAATGTAATTAATTAATTTTTGTCCAAAGTGCTGTACTTATATCGGAAGAATACAAGATTTTAAATCTTTTATTACTTGCAGCGTGTGCTCTGAAATAATTGATCTGAATAATCCATCGTCCTCAAATATTTTTATAATTATTGATCCGACGGAAAATATCAAACTTGTAATAGAAGAAAATGAAAAATATTATGATCATATTGTAAAGGAAAGATTATTTGATGGAAAAATAAGATATATTTTTATGGTAAATGTTATAGAACATTTATAAGAAATTTACCTGCAAACGAAAGATACAGCTACGCTACAAACAATTTTCAACACTGATGGTGCACCACGGTTTGAGAGTTCACGATATTCTATTTGGCGGATTTGGCCCATATACTTACAAGTAAATGAGCTTCCTATTCAAGTAAAAATGAAAAGAATAATTACATGTGGCATGTGATTTGGTAAAAACAAACCAGAAATGACATCATTTTTACAACCTTTTACCGAAACCATGATTCGATTGTCGACAAAGGGGTTTAAATGCACTATTAACAATGAGGTACGTTTAATCAAAGTATATACTCTGACTTGTTGCGTTGACTCACAAGCGCGAGAACCTGTTCAAGGAATAAAATTATTTAACGGTAAATACGGTTGTAGTTGGTGCTTACATCATGGCGAGTGGTATGAATAAGGCAGTATGAGGTATCCCATTCTTGAGTTTTCTCCACAACAAAGAACTAAAACAAATATGATTGAGTTTATGAAGAGACTTACTGATGAAAATAATCCCGTAGAAGATGTTTATGGAGTACAGTATGTGACACCTCTCATAAATTTACCTCATTTCGATATCGTACATGGAATTGTGCCTGATTACATGCATTGTTGTCTCGCTGGTGTTGGAAAGTAAATAACAATTAATTTTTTTAACTGTATATCAACATCAACAGTAGATAAACTGAACAAATTCCTCTTAGAAATAAAAGTCTCTCACAAATTATCACGATTAACTAGATCTTTTAAAGACATACGTGATTGGAAAGCAAAGGAATGGGAAAATTTCATACTGTACTACAGCCTACCTCTATTTAAATTAGTTTTAAATAAAAAAATGGTTGACTATTGGACTTTATTTGTTAATAGCCTCCCCTTACGAAAAAGTAGTACTAGCAATCAGTACTCAGTACTGAGTGATCAGTACTCGTAGTATTGAGAGTTTAGTATGTTAATACTCATGAATACTGCAGAATGGTCAGTACTGTGTCTGTCAGTGCGTGCAGTACTGGCAGTACTACAAGCAATAATACTCATTAGTACTTCAAAGTATTGAAGTGGTCAGTACTTTATCAGATTAATATTCGGAGTACTATCATGATAGTACTGCCAGTACTGTAAGAACTAATAGGCACAGTACTGACCATTCTGCAATATTCATAAGTATTAACATACTAATACTGTCAATACTATTCAAGTACTGATCACTTAGCACTGAGTACTGATTGCTAGTACTACTTTTTCGTTACGTATCTTGGAAATACTAAATAAATAAAATACTAAATTAACACACTAAACTATTAATATGACGTTATTTTGATGTCATCTTTGTGGCGGTCACGCCACCAGTGATACACGCCCGCGCGGCAACACTATTACTAGTAAAATAAGCAGTTCGCATCGACGCCGCTAGGCGTCGCCTCGCCCAAGCATTCTCTCGAGTTCAAGATTCTGCACCGACTTGTATAAGAGGAGACCCCTTATGGGACCAAATCAGATATTTTCGGGCGCTAGTCGCCTAAGGCAAGAGTTCCTAAACTCTAAGCCTACAATCTTGACTTTTTGTTCTACTTGGATAGTACTGCGCAAGTACTGCACCTGTGCCACACGTTAGTATCCGAGTATTTAATAAGTACTAAGAGAGTACTGGGGGGAGTACTGGAAAAAGTACTAGAGGGAGTACTGGGGGGAGTACTGGGGGAAGTACTGGGAGAGTACTGGAGAAAGTACTGGAGGGAGTACTAGAGGAAGTACTGAAGGGAGTACTGAATGAGTATTGGATGAGTACTGGGAAGAAGTACTGACGAAGTCAGTATAGTCAAATTTAGTAGTACTTTGAGTACTTATGTTTTTAGTACTTTCACCAATACTTTTTTCAGTATTAAAACCAGTATTACTTTTTCAACTACTTTTTCATAAGGGTCTACATATTACTAAAATGTGATATAAGTTTTGATGAATTAAACGAAACCGACAAGGATTTACATAAATTCGTTTTTCAAACGAAACAGTTCTTTTTAAAAAGGGCGATGACATACAACGTTCACCAACTACTTCATATTGCGGAAAGTGTAATGAATTGGGAGCCTCTTTGGGCTCATTTCTCTTTCCCTTTCGAATCAGTCAATCACGAAGTACTCCAGGCTATTCATTGCGCAAACGGTGTAAATTTGCAAATTGTTTGATACATTAATATGCAACATAGTGTTCATACTTTACGTCATTATACCCGCATGCCTCATTCGTAGTACTAAACTATTGTCAAAAAATTTCTGTTAAAAGGATTAGAAAAAGTTTGAAATTATCATTAGTAACTTATTTTGGAGACGGAGTACTTATAAATCTTTACGTATTCCACTTTGAATTTATCCATAGATTCGCCCGACATTCGCTACGGAAAAATATGATCCTTTTGATTCCTCGATTACGAGTGCGCGTCAGTCCAGAGATAACGATCCCCGACGTTACCGGGCAGCTCACCGACCGTGAGAAAAATGGAGCTTTGTATAATAACAAATTGCGCGCGCGCGCTTGTTGCCGATCCGTCGTCGTCGTTGTCGTCGTCGTCACCGCCACCGCGTTCCACGCTCAAAATCGTGAATGCTCGTTCGAGGTTGTCGGGTTCGAGACTGGATCTTTGACTGGACTTGGATCTAAAGCAAGTTCTCGCGACAATGCGAAAGGCGATTCGATCGGTGGGAGATAGCATGGAATTTAAAAACATTACAGTATCTTCTGTAGATCGAGGTGGTCTTTAAACCTTGAAGTGTCCGGCTGTGTTGAAATCAACGAGATCGAATCTGTCGGTCGGAGTCTGCGGCAGGTGTAAACAGAACGGAGTTCAGGTCGTGCAAATTAATTCAACTTTTAGAAGCCGCGGCGCAAACATATATCCCCAAAATGTGTAATGTTTCGTGGATTATTCAGCAATCGCGCAATACCGGCGATTAACAATGTCTAATAATATATGAAACTTTCTCGTTAATTCCGAGTAGTAAAAGTAGAGCCCCGCAATTATATTGGCGCCACGTGCCACGAACTCTGTTATGTTCTTCCTCAACGCGATCTGTCATTTACTTCGTCTATTTTTAGATGATCCTTGAGGCAGTAAAGAACACGGTAAAGACACTTTTCTATATGCGTCACGACCTGCAGTTAGAGGGGAACTCGATCGAGAAAGAGCTCAATTATTACCAATACCGAATGTCGAGAGTTGCGATGTTCTCACGCACATCAAGCTTGAAAAGGTCAAATAAAATGACGGCTGCTTCTGGGTCGATATCTTCCGTATTTTCTCATCGAAAGTGCGTGTGAGTTACGTCTATGGCTACGATGTTCGTATGCTATACTTAGATACTCTGCGGTCACAGCTTGCGTAATAATTTTCATTTCTATAGGAACGAGCTTTTTATCGAGAGAGATTTGTTGAAAATTTATACACTGATACACTTATGACTTTCCCAAGGTACTACTACGTTTTCTTCACAGCGTTACAGCTTCGTTTTGACCTTTAATTTTGTTACAGTTCTCAGCAGAGAGACGTCTTAGACTCTACAATTAATCGATGCGTGTTTTCTCAAGGAGAACTCCATTAGAGAATCATTTACATAACGTTATTACTTTTTTCTCCGGAGTTAATCTGCAAGGTGCGCGTCCGCATGCTCTGCCATTCGCGCCTAACGATATGGAAAGCGGAAAATCGGAGTTTATGAGACTCTTTATTATACAGGTCATTTCACTTCCTCGTCGAGAGTGCGAGTTACGTGTACGGCTTCACATACTGGCCTGGATACACGTGGCTACAACGATGTGTAACAATTATAATTATACGCGCCGCAAAACGAGCTTTCGATTTCGGAGAGAATTCAATATCCATGACGATGCTTTCTAGTATCCGTGGAACTTTGTCGTATAGCCTCGCGTCGAGGTAATAGTATATTGTGCACCAAGGGGTGAAAGTAGCGTTTTTCAGACGAGTGTGAAGTTTGCCGTCCGAGCCGAAGGCGAGCGGGCAAACCTGTTTAGAGTAGCCCCCAGTAGCTCCCAGGGCGGAAAGTGATCACTTTCGTCCCGCTAATACCGTCCTGGCGTGAAATTGGTCACTTTCGCCCCTCTCTACAGGCATGGAAAGTCGAACTTTCCGTGATGGAGATGTTGTGAAAAACTTATTTATCGTCATACGTCAGAAATCTCGTAGAAGCGACGGCGTTGGCACCGGACTTTTGCATAAGGCAAAGTTCATACACGTTTCGTAAAAAGCAAATAATCATATACAACGAGTTACAATATTATTTTTAGCACTGATTTTAATTAAGTTTTTTTCACATTCACGCAGGTCGGTTAGTTAATATTAAAGATTAAATATATATACATATATAAGTATCGTGGAATAGTAAACAAGACAATTATCGTTCAGACGCGATAATCATGATTTCCGTGAAATAATTTCAGAGTGCATAGTCCTAGAGCATAACGGAATAAAAATAAAGAGTGATTTAGAGCGCGCAAACTGAAGCGTGATGTTTATCCGAAAACCTTTTTAGAAGAAAACCCTTTTAGAAATTTAGAAAAATCGTATCGGTCATCGAAATACAGCAAAATTGTCTTGTATCGTCAGTCATGTCACTCCCAACAATGATTTTGTGTGTGTGTGTGTGTGTATTGCATAACTCATAAAACCACTATTCTTTTAGTTAGAGGTTAGTTTATTTTATAATAATGAGTATTTAACCAATTGTAGCAAAAATATAAGTTGGGACAAAAGTATCAGTCTGTTACTTTCGTCCCAAAAGTAATAATTGTTACTGGTGTTGATTTTTATTTATTTATATATATGTATTTTTTAAATAAAAATATTTTTATTATTATTTAAAAATGCCAAATATATAAAAAAAACAAATAAAAGTTTAGCAACGTCTGTTTAAAATAATTTTAAACGTCTAGAACTATTTAAAAAAGTTTTTAAAAAATAAAACCTTTTGCTACATTAATTATATGTTACTATAAAAAAAATTAGAATGTGAAATATTTGTTCTTTGTATTTAACAAAAAAAAACTTTTAGAAACCCTTGCATTTTTGCTAGTGATTTAGTATGAGAATAAATTGTCGAGCATTTCGTGCAATATTTCTTGCGCATGATTTTGTTTTACAATCTTGTCTCGATTTTTTAATATCAAATTTCATATTTGTCTCGTATTTATCAAGCCGCCGTAATCAATCGAGCAAACAAGCGAGATCAAGCAAAATTCTCGAAAGAACAAGATAAAAACTTCGAGATTCTTTTCATATAACTAAGGTAAATGTCCCAATTAGTGACGTAGTAATAATAAATTAATAAATTAATAATGTACATGTTAAAAAAGTATACAAAATTGATTTTGTTAGAAAGCTTGAACATTTAGGATTCTAATTGTGTTATCTTTTTTTTATTCATGAAACAAATTTTAATTTGTTTATAATATTTTCTTAAAAGTAGCTGAAGTACCATTTAATGACACGTCAGTTTGGTTCTGTCCCAATTTATAACATATGCATGCTTCTATTACTGACAGGCGACGAACATATGAACGTTCTTATTACTGACAGGAGGTGAATATACAAATGTCCCTACTGCTGACAGAAGCTATATATTAACTTTCTTAATTACTGATTATATATTACTATTTTTATAAAAAACATTAAACACATTTAATTATACTGTTCTGTATTTAACAAAATTTATTTATTTATTTATTACATGTATTTAATTACATGTATGTATTTAATTACATGTATGTATTTTTTTTCGTCTTAGAAAAGATTCGTACCAATGACGTCCAGGCCGTCCATCTTTGAATAGTGTATCTCGTGCCAACTTTTTTATCAATAATTGCACGTTATTAAGAAGTTGACTTTTCGTAACAGGAAAACCTCGCTGACTGCAATACATCATCCATATTTCACAATTTCGGCTTCCTCATTATTAGTTAAAACTGGTGCTGGGCCCACATTTTTTCCAATCGGCAGTTTGCCAGTTTTATATAACAGTGTAGTTCTTGGTATACCCGTGACCTTACTGACATGGGTAATTGTTTTCCCAGAACGAACAATCGCAAGAGCTTTTTGAAGTTCATCATCTTGTTATGCCGCGTCGCCGGTTGGTGACGGCTTACGGCAAAACGTTATTATTTTCGGGATCTCTTGACCTGACGAGTTGGAACTCGGTAGGCACAAGCGGGCAGACTAGGAAGAGTTCAGGTTCGTAGAAGGAACAGGGTGTAGGCGTCGTCAAATAAACTTCACTTCGTTTTACTTTATATTGGAGCTTTATTTCAACGCTCCTTTTACACTCACTAACTTATACTTGTATTTGCTTTTCACAATTACTATTATTCGCTCGCGCTTCGTTATAGTGTAAACCTTCGCGACACGACTTGCGAGAACGGTCACGGGCAGAGTCTCCGGTGTTATACTCTCCGTCGCGGCTTCTTCGACGGTCCCTTATATTGGGTTGGGTTATGCCCTGTCGGCGCTTTTCCGCCGGGTTCGATGGTCCCCCGAATGAGGTCGGTCAGTGACCGAGCGCATTCGCAATCTCGCTGCACTTCCGCGGTTCCGCGATTGCCGAAATGCGTTGTCGCACATTCCTAAGCATCTCGCAATATTGACGCGGAAGCTTGATGAACTTCCGCGGTTCCGCGAATGTCGAAATGCATTGTCGCACATTCTTATGCATCTCGCAATAGTTCGATTGACGCGGAAGTTTAATGACTTCCGCGTCCGCGTCGGCGTAAATTGAGGAGTCTTTCGAAAGATAATTTCCTCGAAATCTTTCGAAAGACTATTCTATAAATTTATTATTAATTATTGATTATCAGTTGTAATTTTAGGTTACAATAATCTGAATACTTTTTCCTCAGTTTTTGAGTTGCCATATCTAACTGTAAATAAATAAGACGCTTAAATAAGTTATATATATATATATATATATATATATATATATATATATATATATATACAGAGAGAGAAAGAGAGAGAGAGAGAGAGAGAGAGAGAGAGAAAGAGAGAGAGAGAGAGAGAGATGAGATAGAGATAGAGATATATGTATAATATATGCACTCCCGCGTATATCGCATTTAGAGCTCAGTTATGCATAAACAAATTTTTTCTGTTAGCCAAATACGAAAATATTATTCGAGTTTATTATCGCCGGAAATATCGGAATAATTGAACTGCTTTAAATCGAGCTAATTGAGCTAATTGAGCTAATTGAGCTAGTAGGCCAGTCATTTTAGACAAAAATAGGGCTTCTGCTCAAAAAAATTAGTAACTACTATTTTTTTTAATCGCTTTATTTCGTTGTTTTAAATAACATATTAAAAATAGAGAACGATATCGTGTCCGCTAAAAAAGTTATTCAAGGTCAAAGGTCACAAAAATCAGTTTCTTGCAAATATCTCGTTTTGTATAGCTCGGAGGTCAATTAAGGTGGTTACAAAAAAGAAAGATCATGAAATTCTCTACAAAAATGGTTCTATTCATTTCTCACGTACGATGAACCGTTTGCGAAATACAGAGTGACGAACGTGTACGTCGAGCGTTGTATCCATTTCCGCACCACCTCAGGTAAGATACAGGGCGTGTCACGTACGCCCATATGCCCGCATTTTCTAGACGTGACGTATGCTATAGAAAAAAGGTGAAAGTGGCAGCTGGCTCGCATTCTATTGATTTTTTGGGGCGATCTTTTGGTTCTTCTCATAGGGCATAGTCATTCACAGCAACAATTATTTTTCATGAAACCAGGCAAGGGAAAAGTCAAGACGCAATTCTATAATTCTTCAAGCTTTGACAAATATCCTCATTGTAAGCAACATATTTTATTGCTACATGCATACCGGATGTGATACCACTTCTGCTCTATTTAATAAAGGAAAACTTAAAACAATAAAAATCTTTGAAAATCGTCCTGATTTATATCAAGCTGCAGAAGTTTTTCAACAAGAAAATTGCTCTCAACAACTTATATTTGAGAATGGAGAACGGATAATTTTGGCGATGTATGGAGCTCCTAAGTCGGAAACATCTCTTGATAACTATCGGTACTTGAGTTTTGCAAAATCGACTACGTTCAATACTGCTGTAAAATTACAATCGCTTCTACCTACAACTGCAGCAGCTCAACAACACCTGTACCGTGTATATTACCAGGTCCAAACATGGCTGGGAAAAGATATAGATCCACAACAGTGGGGCTGGATCTTAAATAACAATATTTTAGAGCCTGTTACAACGTTATTACCACCTGCGCCGGACAGTATTCTTAATACTATTTTTTGCAATTGTGCAAAAGAATGCGGTGCAAACTGCGGATGCAGGAAAATCGGATTATCTTGCTCCATTGCATGCGGCAACTTTCATGGACAATCATGTCTTAATGCCATGCCTGAAGCTTCTGCTGCTATAATACGTCCGATAATTATTCCGCTGAGTATGATGAGATTGATCCTACTGATCTTTTATTAACAAATACGAGTAAAGATGATGAAGATAACGAAGATGTAGAACTAGAAGAACCTATTGATGAAATACATGACATTTATGAAGAAGATGATAAAACGTAATTTTTTTAAATAATAAAGTTAGAGATTAAATAAAAAAAATAAAAAAAATAAAAATAAATAAAAAAACATAATTTTTTCCATTTGACATGGATTAGGCCTACTGGGCACACCATGTAAAAAAAAACGCGCCTTGTATCTTACCTCAAAGGTGGTGCGGAAATGGATACAACGCTCGACGTACACATTCGTCACTCTGTATTTTGCAAACAGTTCATCGTACGTGAAAAATGAATAGAACCATTTTTGTAGAGAATTTCATGATCTTTCTTTTTTGTAACCACCTTAATTGACCTCCGAGCCATACAAAACGAGATATTTGCAAAAAACTGATTTTCGTGACATTTGACCTTGAATAACTTTTTTAGCGGACACGGTATCGTTCTCTATTTTTAATATGGTATTTTGTAACGGCCTGACTTTATCGAACGCGGGCTAGCTGGCTGGATCGGGAGTTCGATGACAGGCCCAGAGACAATAATCAATTTATAGCACACGGATTAATTCCTTTATTTAGCTCGAGGCTCGGGATTATACATAAATCGTAATTCCACGCGGTATGTTACAATTGGTAGTGCATCTGCACTCGGGTGGTAGCACGAACGTGGGCTTTACAGAGAAAATGACGCAACGCGGTATATTTACAAGCGGCAGTGCATGTGCACTCGGGGTTTTAACGGACGCGGGGTTTACAGAGGAAATAACGCAACGCGGTATTTCTACAAGCGGTAGTGCATGTGCACTCGGGGTTTTAACGGACGCGGGGTTTGCAGAGGAAATAACGCAACGCGGTATTTCTACAAGCGGTAGTGCATGTGCACTCGGGGTTTTAACGGACGCGGGGTTTACAGGGGAAATAACGCAACGTAAAATTACAGTCGGTAGGGCGGATGCCCTCGGGAAATGCAACGGACGCGGGTGGTCTAAAAGACAACGCAACGCGGGATTTTACACGCGGGGACGCGACCTAACGGGGGTTAAGACCGTGGGCACGTGGAAACGCGATAGGTGCAACGGAGGATTGCGGAGTCCCGGGGCTACGGTTGTGAGAACCCTCGCTACGAGGACGAGCACGCTCGACCTCGCGGTGCCGTAGCCGTCGGGAGTACGGTGGAGTTCGGAGTTATAATAGAGGTTCGCACCAGGTCGTGGAACGCACCAACCGCGTAATCAAAACCATGATCGCGCAATATGCGAAAAAACACAAAACCTGGGACGAGCACTTGCCGGAGCTCCAGTTCGCTTATAATACCGCAACCCACGACGCGACGGGCTACACACCTGGGTTTCTAAATCACGGCCGCGAATTACGCCGCCCCGGGGAGGACGCGCCGCGCGACGAGCCAACACCGCCGACCCAGATGCAGCGCCGATTAACAGAAGCGTACGACCTGGTGAAAATCCAGCTGGCCCGCGCGTTTCAGCACCAAGAAAAACATTACAATCTCCGTCGCCGCGAATGGAGACCGCGCATCGGAGAATGGGTATGGAAGCGGGACCACCCGCTTTCCAACAAGGCAACGGCGTTTAACGCCAAGCTTGCGCCAAAATTTATCGGCCCGCTAGAAATCCGCCGCATTATTTCGCCCGTCATAGTGGACCTCCGCAGCCGCTCGGGGAAATGGTATCGGCACGTACATGTGCAAGATCTAAAGCGCGCCCCCGACGACGCACCACCCGACGTGCCTGGCCCGGACCTCGATGGGGGGGACTCGGGGCGACCGTCGCCGCCGCGCAAACGTACACGGCCGGAAAACACGCGCCAAGACGAGAACACCGACGAACGAACCGTTGTAACGCGACCTCTCGCGACCCAAACAGTATTCCGAACTCCCGAAAAACAAAAACAAGCACCAATATACCCGGCGCACCGAGGCAGGAGCAAGCCGATCGTCAGAACGACCGCAGTCATGACGGACGAAACAACGCCGCAAGAGCGAGATATCTTGGCAGAGATAACGAAGATCCTCGGCGAGGACGACGAGGAGTACGATCCGGCCAATCCTGGGATCGGGCAAGGGTGGGCCACCCTCTATCGGGGCGAGCCCGACGCGGCACCACCACCCTCACCGCCGACCAGACCGATCCCGCCGAAGACCGTGCCGCGAGTAGGCACGGTCATCCAGAGGTCCGATGCGGTAAATCGAGCAAAGCAGGCCTGGCTCCTGGCCCCGCCACCGACGCCGCCAAGGCGCCCACGACCGCTCTTAGAGGCCCCCCGACGACCACGGCCGACACTCCAACCCGCGAGAGTGATGGGGCCACTGCCGGCGCCGCCGATTCCAGTCCAGGTCGAGCCCGGAGTTATAATAGAGGTTCCCCATTTTTCGTGCCACGTCGCCCGACAATATAAACATGCGATCGGGAACCGGCGTTGGCACATACGCTTCAATGGGGACGGCTCCGTCCGGTGGATCAAGGACAAGTCCCGGAAACCACCGGCCTAAAGGGACCACCCGGCCGACCGGATCCTCCAACCAGCTGGTCAATGTACCCCTGAATTCAGGCACATAAGGAGGGGGGTGGTGTAACGATGCGCCCCTAAAAGCAAGGCATCGTTCCCGGCTACCACCCGCCGGATGCCGCCCGACCGATCATCCGTCGGGCAAGGATAGGGCGCGGTGCGCCCACCATTTTTTAAACCATTAAAACGCACCGTGTGCGCGGGAAATCCGCCGCACCGGGGCCTTCCCGCATGACGCCAACGAGCGCCGACGGGGGCCGATTCCCGCCAAAGCGAGCGGACAGGATCGCGCCGCTCCCACCACCGCGCAACTCGCCTGACGATCGGCCTCCCTCCTGCCGAGCCCGCCGCGCCAAGCGATATATAAGACGGCGCGCTCGACGAGACGGCACTTCGCCTACGCCACAGCATTCCGCTACTCCTGGCGAAGCCTACCTTCCCTATCCTAGGGCGACACGTAAAACGAGGTCCAGAGTGTAGGTCTCTACTGAGGGTTCTCAGAGTGTCTCCGAACTCCACCGTACTCCCGACGGCTACGGCACCGCGAGGTCGAGCGTGCTCGTCCTCGTAGCGAGGGTTCTCACAACCGTAGCCCCGGGACTCCGCAATCCTCCGTTGCACCTATCGCGTTTCCACGTGCCCACGGTCTTAACCCCCGTTAGGTCGCGTCCCCGCGTGTAAAATCCCGCGTTGCGTTGTCTTTTAGACCACCCGCGTCCGTTGCATTTCCCGAGGGCATCCGCCCTACCGACTGTAATTTTACGTTGCGTTATTTCCCCTGTAAACCCCGCGTCCGTTAAAACCCCGAGTGCACATGCACTACCGCTTGTAGAAATACCGCGTTGCGTTATTTCCTCTGCAAACCCCGCGTCCGTTAAAACCCCGAGTGCACATGCACTACCGCTTGTAGAAATACCGCGTTGCGTTATTTCCTCTGTAAACCCCGCGTCCGTTAAAACCCCGAGTGCACATGCACTGCCGCTTGTAAATATACCGCGTTGCGTCATTTTCTCTGTAAAGCCCACGTTCGTGCTACCACCCGAGTGCAGATGCACTACCTATTGTAACATACCGCGTGGAATTACGATCTATGTATAATCCCGAGCCTCGAGCTAAATAAAGGAATTAATCCGTGTGCTATAAATTGATTATTGTCTCTGGGCCTGTCATCGAACTCCCGATCCAGCCAGCTAGCCCGCGTTCGATAAAGTCAGGCCGTTACAATTTAAAACAACGAAATAAAGCGATTAAAAAAAAAATAGTGGTTACTAATTTTTTTGAGCAAAAAACCTAAAATGACTTGCCTATAGACCCTGGCTAGACCTACATCGCGTGACATGAAGGGTGCACGCGAGAATTTCTATGGTCTTTAAATTAAGGCACTTTCTCACTACTCGCCACAATACACATATTTATGCGTTGAAGACTATACGAGAATTAAACTCGTTTAAAACGAGAATTTTTATGTTTACTTTGTACATTAAAATATTTTCATTTTCTTACTTGTTCTAAAAAGCTTTAGTCTGAAGAGAATTAAAAAAATATTTGTTTTATATTAGGAACATTCGCTTTTGGATTAGTCTCGGAAATTGTCGATGTACGCTCAAAAAAATGTTTTGCTTGTTGTGTAACTGTTTATTGCATATTCATTATTTTCTTAGCTTCTCACGAATCGGGATGCTTGATTTGCGTGAGTCCCCTTGCCTCTCTCGATTCGGGGTGCTTGATTTGCGTGAGTCCCCTTGCCTCTCACAATTCGGGGTGCTTGATTTGCGTTTTAGACATTGTTCTTAACAACGGTGCAAGAATTACACTCATTATAAATGGCATTAAAATTGTTCTTCAGCTTTGTAGATTAGTGCGCTATCTACTGTGTCACATTACGCTCTTACACAACAAGTTTTTCTTTAAGAAAATTTTGTTTTTTTACATTAATTGATTCATATTGTTTGCAAAAATAAAATGTAAGGAATTTGAATTATAAATACTACTTAACAAATGTATTTCAGTTTCTCGACTTAACTAGCAAAGTTTTGTACATCAAATTTTGCACGACGTTTCGGCCCTTGGTTTGGGCCCTTATCAAGTGACTAAATCATCTATAAGACTCGTCGTAAAACATCACAAGACATCCGTAATATGAAGTTGTCCTGGAACAACTTCATATTACGGATGTCTTGTGATGTTTTACGACGAGTCTTATAAATGATTTAGTCACTTGATAAGGGCCCAAACCAAGGGCCGAAACGTCGTGCAAAATTTGATGTACGAAACTTTGCCAGTTAAGTCGAGAAACTGAAATACATTTATCTATCACTGGCGAATTACGAAAGCTGTTTATTTCTACTTAACAAAATATTATGTCACAATACTGTAACTTTCAAGCCTTATAACTCGAAAAGTACTTAATGAAAAAATACTTAATTATAGTGTTTTGGAAAGCTCTCGACATAAGCTATAAGAATATGCAATAAAAAATAGGGGGTTCCATTTAAGAAATTGATGGTGTCCTTGACCTGTCTTTAACGATGCCACCCAAGGTCAAATCAATGACACCATCTTATGTTCCTCTCAAAACCATACAATTTTTGTTTGGAACGTTTTTCTCTAAGTAAAATGCTTAGTTTTTGAAAGAAAAGGGGTGGGCGGGTGGTCTCAGACACCCGGTATATTCATTTTGTCTCTCGCCGTTAATCTTTTCTGTCTACGACAGTAAAACTTTATGACAAATATGATTATTATAGTGGCTTTAACATGGCAACAGAGAAACTTTCTTTATTTCACAAACAGTTCAAGTATAAATTATGTCTCTGTCGTATAGATTGATTAAGGACGTTCACCGGTTCTTATACTAGAGAAAATCGAAATTTTATGATTTCTTGCAACTGTGAATATATGTTAATTTAGGTGTGCTTTATGCGTGGTATGAATTTCAGTACCTCTTGCGGTATAAAAATCGAGATACTGAGCCTCGAAGTTTCAATTTTTACCAAAATTTAGTAAAAGTTGAAACTTTGAGGCTCAGTATCTCGATTTTTATACTGCAAGAGGTACTGAAATTTATACCACGCATAAAGCATCTAAATTAACGTATATTCACACCCTGGTAGAAATTGCCTTGCCAGCGCCACGACACTTGTCAGCGCCATGCAAGTTTGCCACGCCACAGCCTTATCCTAAAAACTGGAAAGAGCCATATCAGGGCCATGTTCGCGCCTAATATGGCATTTACATAAAATTGAACGGGCGCAGGTCTGGATTTGACTGAGTTTCTAATGCGATCCACACTTGCGCCACATTAGGTGCTGTCGAGATTCTTCTCTTTGGCTTCTAGATCAACTTCTTAATTGTTTTAGAAATTATTAACGCATGTACGTTAAAATTGAGACAGGATTGTTTTATCCTTCACCTGCCGCGGCCGGGGTCCTTCGGCTGGCAGGGCTCTACTAATTTATCTGGCAATAAATAATAATAAATAATAATAAATAATAATAATAATAAATGATAATAAATAATAATAATAAATAATAAATAATAATAAATAATAATAAATAAATGGTAAATAAATAATTTGGTTCGGCAATAAATAATAAATAATTAATTAAATTTATATAAATAATTTATAAATAAAATATATAAATAAAACAATATTAAATAATTATTACTCTTTTTAAACTGAATTTGTTTCTTAAGATGATTTTTGAAAAATTATATATTTTCGCTGGTTATGACACATATATGTAGACTATCACTTACATCAAATTAAGAAGTGGTCTACCACGCAAGGCAGTTGGCTCACGATCCAGAGGTCCCAAGTTCGATCCCACCATCAAGGTAAGTGTTTTTTTCAAATACGAGAAAATATTTATAATCATAGATTGCATCTTAAGAAACAAATTTAGTTATAAAATAGTAATAAAATTTCAAAAAAAAAATAATTTTTTTTATGCCACGTGAATATCATATAATACCGCTGCCATGTTAGCGCCATGCCAGCGCCATGCCAGCACCCACGTCAGATCTGTGGCGCTAGCGGGCAAAACGTGACGTTTCGCGGATGGCGCTTACCAGCGTGCCATGCCAGCTCCTGAAATGGCAGTGTGACACGCTGGTCAGTGCCATGCAAGCGCCCAGTCAAAATTTCTACCAGGGCAGTTTCAAGAATATCTATAGAAAATATATTTTCTCTAGTAAAAAGACCGGTGAACGTCCTTAAGTGTAAAACATAAGCGATATCACAGTATTTACTAATCATTTATCTACCTTAGCTAATTTTTTGCACCCAGAAAATTTTTGCTATATAGGTGCAAAATTATTTTTTTTGAGTGTAGAAGCTTATCTTATTCCTCTGTAACTTCATCGCAGCGTATTCACGCCAAATTTCTTATGGACGTAATAGCGTACACAAATTAATGTAATATCGATTTTGCACGATCTCGTGTAGGACGTCCTAAATATTTTATTCGTAGCTTTATGTCTAAAGTGTCAAGTTGTCATCAAAATGCACGACGAAAGGTCGCGATTGTCGCCATTCTCACGATTATCTCAAATCATATTAATGTTGAACCGTAATTACTTTCAATATTACATATAAATATAACAATTATTGTAAATAATATACAATGCTATTTATTATATTTATTTTTATATATATCTAATATATAAAAATAAATAATATTTTTATTTTATTCTATTCTGTTCTATTCTCTTTATTTTATTCTATTATTGTTTGAGATCGTGGAATTTAGTACGGAAAATCGCTTTCGGTTGCACGCTTGCACTCGCACGCGTTTCAAAAAGCAGAAATTAAATTAGTCGTGTTAATATTCAGTATAGCATGGATCTTTCTATCGCTCGCATTCCGGAAAGTTCGCCGACATTTGCTCGGCAAAAACAAAGTCAAGCAACCGCTTTTACACAAAGGAAAGACCCATGTTATAAACATTGCGAACGAAAACAGGCAACGATCTCGTCGGATCGTCAAACGAAACTTTGCCGTGAGCGCGATGACGTAGGCCGCCGATGGCCATCAATCACCCTCCCGAAATTTGAGCCATACGCAAGTGGCCACCAATCAAACACTGAGTCCTCGAATATCCTTCGATGTTTGTAAAACGCGACACATTTATTGGTGATTACCCGGGAGAGAGCATCGTCTCGGAAGTAATAAAAGACCGCCGCTGCGCCGCGGAACCGCTCTCGCTCGCAGATCACCCGTCTA